>CM076580.1:357872869-358005870 GCA_034641835.2 Pinus albicaulis
GCACAAAGAAGAGTATTACAAGTGGCCTTCTTCTTTTCCTTCTTTTCCATGAGTATTTGTAGAGCTTCGTCAGAAACTTCTGGATCCATACTGTCACTTTCACTGTCATAATATTTGCACATGCAATTAAGTAAGAGACAAGAACAATGATTAATACCTGGTTCATCTTCTTCAATTTTTGCTATACATGATTTCTGAGGTATTTCCTTGTTTCGAGTAGGCTTCTTCTTTTGCTTCTTTGCCATGAGCACTTTCAGATCATGGTCAGAATCTTCTTCATCTTCACTGGACACTTCATCATCATCTTCTTTTGCATAATAACTCTTTCTCTTTTCAAATTGTTTCCCTTTACCATGTTTTTCCCTATAAGGACATTTAGCAGCATAGTGACCAACTTTTCCACACTCAAAACATTTGAAGGGAAGCTTACCTTTGAATCTTCCAGTACCTAGTTGGAGCTTTCTCACGAAACTCGCTTCTTCTTCATCGGATATATAGCTGGATTCTTTGACAACTTCCTTTTCCTTTCCTTTTGTAGATGCCTTAAAAGCAGCTTCTCTTACTTGAGAAGGGCCTCCTTGTCTCATTTCAAAAGCAGTCAGAGTACCATGTAATTGAACAATAGAAAGAGTTTGCAGATCTTGCCTTTCTTCAATAGCAGAAACTTTAGAGTCAAATTTTGAAGTCAAAGATCTCAAGACCTTTTCCAACAGAGTAGTATCAGCCATGGTTTCACCCAAATTTCTCATCCGATTTACAATATCATCTAGACGAAGAAAGAAACTGGCAACACTTTCATCACTATGCATCTTCAAATTTTCATATTCAATTCTAAGAGTTTGGAGTTTTGCACTTTTTACCTTTGTGTCTCCTTCATAGCTTAGAATGATTTTGTCCCATATTTATTTTGCTGAATGTAGCTGCATCACTTTAGCAAATTCTGATTCAGACATGCTTCCCAATAAGACATTCACTGCTTTGGCATTGATTTCATACTTCTTTCTTTCAGCTGCATCAATAGGAATACTTGCCGAGTATTGATAACCTTCTTCCACGATTGCCCATACATCTGCACCAAGACTTTGCAGATATGCTTTTGTTCGTACCTTCCAGAATATCAGATTGCTCCCATTGAATAGAGGTGGCTTTATAGACATCACTCCTTCTTGACTTCCCATTGCGACGGATCTCCTTCAAGCGATCAAGCTTCTACAGAAGGACCTCCTCTGATACCAATTGTTGGGAAAAATACTGAGAGGGGGGGGTGAATCAGTATTTACTGCATATTCAAACTTTTACTTTTTCATTCCTTTAAAACCCATATGCTACTTTGCTGAAGCCAACTAGCGTATACACGCGGATATCCTTCATAAAACTCGCGTATACACAGAGATCTAATTATGCCATTAGTTCTTCACTTATATCATTCCATCATTTATTCATTAGATGTTCTATAAACAGTAAACATGTGCAGTAAGAATAGAATAAACCATCACACAAAGCATCACACATGAACACCCGGATTTTTAGGTGGAAACCCAAGTCGGGAGAAAACCACCGCTGCAGTTGCTCAGCCTTCAATATTTTATTATAGAGAAAACATCTTACAACATATGTGCTGGCGCAGACTTGACCAGCACGCAGGCACCCACCTGCGCTCGTTTACCAGCCTCTCCTGGAAGGGAGCTCCAACCCCCTGAGTCGTTTACCAGCCTCTCCTGGAAGGGAGCTACGACCCCCCGATCTCGTTTACCAGTCTCACCTGGAAGGGAGCTACGACCCCGTCTCGTTTACCGGCCTCACTGGAAGGGAGCTACGACCCCACCGGCGAAGGCTCTGACCCTCGGCTTTGTATGGACCACGTTTCATCAATTTTCACACTAGATCCAACAAATTCAATAGAACAACACTTGCAGGCCACGTTTCATCATATTTTCAGACTGGACCCTTTCCATACTTTTAAGCACAAACATACATCACCAACAAATACTTATCAACACAAATCAGATAGCAAAAACACAGCAGAACAGATCAGATATTTCATACCCTTTGCTTCAGCAAACCCAAGTTTGCATACGCGCTTTCCTTTCTCTGATGTCGCGTATATACCCGCTTCCTTCCATATAAACCGGCGTATACTTCAGTACAAATTACAAAGCTAATTTTATTGCGCATACGCGCTTTCTCTTCAGCGAAGCCGCGTATATACGCGCTTCCTCTTCGGCGAAGTAGCGTATAGATATTCAACCATCATAGAGAAACATACTTCTTCAGATCAGACATTCAGTTCAGATTTACCCTTTTGCTTCAGACATATGTTCGCCTCATCTCAGATCTAAGCCTTCCATAAACAGATCTAGCAAATACAAATACATTCCAGATCTAGATATTCCGCTTCATCATTTCTTCATAGGTGCACCATAGATTCAGATCTATCATCAAACCTTTACCCTTTCCAAACAAATATACTTCATAAAGAGGTATTCATTCAAGCTCAGAGATCTTGCTCCCACTCACAATTTGTACAATGAATTTCTTCTCCTTATATAGGTTTATCCTTTTTCAATACCACGGGCCCCTTGTTCAATACCATGAGCCAAAACAATATTATGAGCCCAAAACCACATTACATCCGATGTTATTCCTGGACGGGGTCAATTAGGCGAATCATTACCCAATACAATGGGTCAATACAATGGTGGTTACCCCTGGTTTTGCACTTTTTGAGCGCTTTTGCCCATACGCGACTTGGAACGTTCTTTCCCGCGTGCATACGCGACTTCCCCTAGACAAATCCGCGTATTCCTAGAGACATACTCTTTTTATCATAGATCTATCACATGCTAAATTCCTTTCTTCATTGCCTTCTGTACTCACTGTAGATACATCAGATTTAGTTTATCAAGACATGTTCTATCAAGCACAACTTCATCAAGTAAGTTGCCATCATCTTGCCATTCAAGGACAACACTCATCATCATATTGCTAACAAACATCACTTCATATCAGATTTACATCATTTACCAAGTCCATCAAGTCAAGAATAACTTCATCAGGTGGATTTCCATCAAGGACAACACAAGTCAACTATCTCTTGTCTTCATCTGCATCATATTGCCAACATGGATTGTGTTGTAGGCTTTAAGAACAATTTCGCCTGATGCCAAGATATAGATCTGGAGCTCCAATCAATGAATACACTCTTGTCAATGGAATATATGACTCTGCCACTGAAAAGAGGCACAAGAATGGCCTAGAGTTGAGCAGATCTAACCTCCACTTGCTACAGCTTACAAGGAAAACCAAACCCTCAATAGGATCTACGTTTTAGTTGGAATATGAAGCTTGGCCAAATTCCTGATAGTGGACAAGATGTACAAGACTCCTTTAAGAGCTACTCAATGGAAGAGGTGGGATTCCCGATCAAGAACACCCAAAGCTAAAGAGCACTATTCTCTGCTAAAAAGCCAAGAGAATAAGAAATGTCTAAGAAGACAACATCTTCAGAAAATATCATATCATGAACAACCTTCTCAAGTTGTCCCCTCTTCCTTTTATAAGATGAAAGTCTTGTAAAACGCTAAACCATATCAAAGGTTTAGCTCCATTCACATGTGTAGCCTCCAAATATAACTACGCTGTGCATCTAGGAGGTTCATCGCATCTAGAAAATGTTGTGGATTTGGTCCTGTTGACCCAATCAAATGTCTAAACCCCTTTCACACATAAGGGTGTTTTATTAAGGAAACTCGGATTTAGCCTTGTTCACATGGGGCATTGATTTATTTTGCTGATTTGGGAGTTTTATTGGTCCTCCTTTACAATTTTATTCATAAAAATAGGACGAAAAATAATTTAATATTCCTATTAGCTTGGGCTAATTAGGAATATTACATGGGTGAATAATTTTTAGAAAAAATGGAAATTAGTGAATATTTTTTTGGAAAAGACATCGAAAATTAGCCCCTAAAATTTTTCCTGAGTGTCACTATGTGATCCAAGTGGCTCTAGAAATGCTAAGAATTCAGAAGTGGCTTCGGAAAAGCTCAAAAATCAAAGTCATGAGATTTAAGTATAACCAGGGTCTGATTGAAGATCTCGTTACAAATTTTCCAATGGCGCAAGTGACACCTCAATCCGAGTTCGTATGAGAGAGTTATGGCCAACAAACATTTTGGTCAAACTAGGTGCAGTGGTAGCCACTAGAGAGGCAAAAATTTGACACTTATCCGTGGACACATTCTGGCCACCAAAATGGGAGAATTTGTTACCTCTTTAATTTTACTGGTGACCCCAAATTTGGGCGAAATTTTTTTTAACCACTTTCTTTTATATATATATATATATAATATTAAAAAAAATTATGGTGGGCCACCAACCCTACCACCCACCAAATTATATGTTATATATATGTATTAAGACAGAAATAAGGGTCGAGGTTACGGGTGACCTGGACCCTACTCGAACACCATAACAATGTTAACTATTATAAGGGGTCGACAGGATTCAAACTCACCTAGCTTGGTGGGCAGACCTGTAAAACAAAGTGGCCTCATTACCAAAAAAATGTGCCAATGGTAATACAATGCGACAACGGTGAAACAACATGCCAACAGTAATACACAGATGCAAAAACAAAGGTTATGTGGGTTGGATCCCAGAACTTCCTATTGGGTTTCCAGTGTTTTGGCCAGATTAGCAAGACCAAAAGACTAGACAACATCATAACCACTTTAGGATCCTAGGATCTAGCCCTCCTAGATCCGGAGAGGGATCTCTCAATAAAATCAAAGAATGATATATCTTTGAAAGCTCAAAATGAGGTATTAGGCTAGGTATGAAGCACAAAGGGGGGTTTTAAATGATTTGGTTGGTTGTTGGGTTGGTCGAAGATCATCAACTGAGAAGGTTATGGAATGAAAGGAACAAAGCAGCAGGATGTTTCGGTAAAAGAGGATAGATCAAGAAAGTATCATCCATTGGGCTATGGAGTCATGAAAGGGGATTACTTGCATAACAACTAAGCAAGGCTTTCCATAGGGCAAGTCATCTATACCAAAGGATCTTTAGATAGATGGTGGAATGGAACATTAAGGAGTGAAGGTGAAAGAAGGAAAGAAACCCAATTTCAGTTTGGAGATCAGGTCAGATATCATTTAAATCCAGACCTACTTTGACATACTCAGAGGCAACTCAATGAAGATACAAAGGGAAACTTAAGATCAGGTCAGAGGTCATCTAACTCCAGGCCTGCTTCAACATATTCCAAGAGAAAAAAAAGAGATAAGATTTACCACAAAACTAGGCCTAAGATCAGAGAAGGGCTTTTAACCTTCAATGCTTTGACACCAGCTCAAGGGATCTTTGAAAGGCCAATATGTTTGAAAATGACCCCAGTGGACAGGACTCACCCTAAATCCCCGGTATCCAAATTATTCCAGCTCAAACCCAACAAGAACATTTAAGCAACAAACCCTAAATTCACACATCAGTAAGAATGGGGTGGACCAACATCTTTAACTGGTTAAATTACATGAATTTTCTCTTAGATTCACTATCAGCAGAAAACATTAAGGATAAGAAGAGTAGTGGGCATTAAGGTACCATGCAGGGGTATATCTTAAGCCTGATTTACTAATTATTACTAGAGAAATATGAACAACATGATTAAAATGAAAAAGACAGGAAACATCACCCGTAATATAGACAAGGATCCTGTGAAATTTCTTTATTAATTGATGTGAAAAACCAGTGACATACACCGAGATCAATATCTGATACAGTAAAAAATTTCTCCTCCGAGCTTACTAAATTACAAACTACTCAGCTACTCTCCTCCAAAACTGTTCTAACAGCTAAAAGAATCCCTCTAACTACAACAACAACAACAAAAACGTTTACAATATGTTCTTCATGGGTTCTTATAGGAGAATGGATAACTGTAATAGTAGGTGTAAATTAAATTGGTCTCATTAAGACAGAGTGGAGAAAGAGTTCATGCCCACTCTGCTTAATGGCTATGCATCATTGTATGTACTCTGTAGCATGGTCTTGGAGTCTTTGTCAGGTCGATATTGACCTTGGATGTGTTCTTTGGAGTCCTCTTTCACTGTAAGGCACTCTGTTCTATCTTCTGAAGAAATTAAGGTGATTGAAGGTCTTCTCGGTTTCCATGCCTCCATAACTGCTGTCCTGAAAGTTTAGAGGCTTATGTCAGTGCAATAACCTTTCAGGGCTTGACGAGGCATGGAGACTTCTGTCGGGAGGTGTACTTTATGAGAAAATACATTCTGCTGACATTAAACACAGATATGTCTTGTTTCATGTGTTTTTGGTCTTCAAGCTACATCTTCTTCCTTTGAACATGGGATAAAAGCATCAAATCTTCAATTACAGGCTTAATCCCTTAATATCTACTGTGATACACTTTTCTACTGCTGTAATGGCCTCTCTGCGCTCTCAGCCACAGTGACTATGACTGTGGATCCAGAGTGAATTTCTTGGCTCTGTAATCCCTGCACAATGAAATGAACCAATTATAAAATCTAGCGGTGGTGGTGGAGAAGTGTTGTGGAGGCCCGTGGAATGGTGGTGGAGCAGTGGAAAATAGTGGAAGCTGTGAAAGAATGATGGAAGAATGGTCTGGTGGAGATTTGGGGTTATGAAGGTCGCAGACCATCCGATCAGATGGACAGAGGATGATCAATGGTCAGGATTTGCTGACAGAGTTGTTATGAAGAGTTAGGCGGAGAAAATAAGTTATAGCGTAAAAACCCAAAGTTTAGCACTCGGGTTATTTACAAAGAAAATGGAGAAAATTGAATGAAAGCGGGGCCTATGATGTGGGACCCAACATGGATAGAGGGAAATTAACTGTGAACCGTTGGATCTCAGGAGGAGATCAACGATGGGGATCTTTCAGTGAAACTCTATGGAAGCCCGATGAGGAAATATGGGGAAAAATACGATGTGATATAGGCTGTAGATTTGGATCAATGGATGGCTATGATTAAATGATGGAGCCTTCAGGAAAAAAGGGTGGAAGGTGGTTTTAGGAGGAAAACCACTGGTGTTGTGCTGTGGAGAAATGGTATTTAAATCCGCCTAAAAAAAATGCGATATATGTCACTGCATGACACGTGGCCCTTTAAAACCACTTACATTGCCTAAATTTAAACTGTTAACCCTCGGACACTAAAATCACGAGATATGGATCTCAGCCGTTAGATGGAGGGGTAAAAGATCGGACGGTGCAGGTGGTAATGCGATATGGAAAGATGCATGGTTGGTTAAGCAGTGAATAGTCAACGATGGGTTTTATCCTGGCCATCGGATCTAAAGAATGGATGGTTGAGATCTTCATATGGAAAGCGAAGGCAGAAGGTCAGTAAAATGGGCAGGGGAAAGGAGGGCTGTTGGATCTAATGAGATCAACGACGGAGATCCAATCGGAAGGGGAGACAGATGGGGCATTGAGCGGGGAGAAATGAAATTTGGACCATTGGATTCGGATGGATGAATGACTCAGATCAAATCGAGGCTCGCAAATCAGGAGGGAAAATGTGATGTGATTGGCGTGATTGGCAACGAGTGATTATGCGATAGCCGTTGGATCTGGAGAGAGATCGACGGTTGATTTTCCATCAGGGAGGTAAATAAAGGGAAGTGATGGGGCGTGTTGCAGAGTTAACGCTGACCATCAGATCTTAAGAGATCAATGGCCCAGATTGCGGCGGGGGACGTTATACCAAAACTCATCGTATCGGGGAAAATAAGCGAAACAAAGAAAATGCACTCCTGTGAAACATTTGATTGCGATAAGAGCCCAAGGCTTAAGCGCTTGGTCTCGGGCGAGGGTTATATGGTGAGGAAGTGGTTAAGGGGCTGGCCAAAAGGGGCTTAAGCCTCATATGTAAAATGAATGTTTTTGGCCTAATTTTAATGCTTTTTAAGGCCAAAGGAGGGATTCAGTAGAGGGAATAGTGTGTTTTAAGACCAGATAAAGGATATTATAAGGCTCAAATAGGGTTTTGGGGAGATTTAGAGGGTTAATGAAGGAAATTGAGAAGGGGAAAAGGTGATGAGGGCAGAGGCTTTGAGGGAATGAAATAAGGGAAAATGGAGGCCTTTCTGAGCATTCTTCTTCCACAAATACAGAGGCTTTTCAACTAGAAACAGTAGTGAGGATTCTTCAAAGGGAATTAATTGAAACTCTGCCATAATAAACTACAAAAGGTAAAATTAATGGAATTTATATTTTCACACTTTCATGTTTTATTAATATTTTATTTTGGGGTATACTATTTTTTCTAAGTCCTTTGATTTTTCTTCTAGGAATTTTTACCCTCTTTTTGATTTTTTTTTAAAATATGGGAATACAACTTGAAAAAGGAAAAGTATGTACATATTTACAAGATTAACATTAGTCAAGTCAAAATTATGAATCTTATTTTTATAGGTTACTAATAGGTAGAAAGGTTCTACCCAAGGTGTGCTGCATGCACCCTCTTCTTCTCATGTTTCTTCTGGATATTCTTTCTTCTTTGAGTTGAAAAAACTTTGAAATATTAGATAAATTTTGAATATTTTAGACTAAGATTCATATTCTTGGAGATAGTCACCAAGATTCTCCTCTTTTGGTGACTCTCCTTCTGCTTCTCCTCTTGCAAGGAATGTAGGCATGCTACAACGTTGTAAAACAGATTGTGTGGTTGAATGCTCACACACTTCATATGAATTAGTGGGGCTTCCTTCATGTGCAAACCTCTCCAAAATATTTTCTTGTCTTTCATTGCTCATTCCCCTGATTTCATTCTTCAACTTATGGATAGCTTGGAGCAGCGTTTTTGAGAACTCTTTCCCTTTCAATCTTCCAGATAAAGGGTTTGTACCCTTGTCTTCTTTGTCTTCAGTGTAATTCATGTTTTTCTTCAGTCTCTTCTTTTCATGAAAATACATATTGGATCTTTCGAATAAAGCATAGGCTATGCCAATAAAGTTGCTCTGATACCATTGTAATATCCACAAAAGGGACTACTAGCAAGGCATGTCTGAAAAATGCATTTTTGAGGAATGTATGCTACAGGATTGGAAACCAACCCTTGGATCCCTTAGATATAAAATTATAAGACCTAAATCCCAGAGGTAATCAGAAAAAAATCCTTCTAGGTGGGCTAAAGAGGTCTCCCACACCTAGTACAGCTTAGAAAATTCCCAAGAATGGGACTGCAACACTATGTGACAAAAATGCTCATAAAATAACACAGTTCAGCCAAATATATGTGGGAGGCAAATATAGAGGCTCAATAAGGTCATTTAAATCATCATATCAAGATTATATTGAATCCCATACATCATAGAATAGAAAATAGAAGAATTTACATCAAGAAATCCTTAAGAATAAGGTGTTACAAACATAGGAAATGACTAAACAAGCTTAACAGTGTTATTTTTATTGGTTGAAAGAGAATTATGTTGCACTTTAGATCTAGAGCAGATATGTGTACACAAATTTAGATCTATATCAGATCTGTACACTAGAAAGGCTCCTTTACAAATGCCCTTTGGGGTTTTCAGCAAAACATGTAGTACATGGAGTAGATATGAGATCTTATGCAACAGATCTGCAGAATGATTCAAAAATTCTGAAGTAAATAGAGGAGTATTTAGATCATATCTGAATATAACATGGATTATATCTATAATCCATGGATCACCATACTGAAAGGAATATTCCCAACACTAGAGATCTCTCTCCCAAAAGTGTGCCAAAACTCCCTGCAACTTCTCCTTTGCAAATAACACAATATAGGAAGATGGACTGTGTTGTAGGTTTTAAGAACAGTTTGGCCTGATGCCAAGATATAGATCTGAATCTCGAATCATTGAATACACTCTTGTCAATGGAATAGATGACTCTGCCACTACAAAGAGGCACTAGAATGGCCTAGATCTGAGAAGATCTAGCCTCCACTTGTTGCAGCTTACAAGGAAAACCAAACCCTCAATAGAATCTACGTTGTAGTTGGAAGATGAAGCTTGGCCAAATTCCTGATAGTGGACAAGATGTACAAGACTCCTCTAAAAGCTACTCAATGGAAGAGGTGGGATTCCCAATCAAGAACACCTAGTGCTAAAGAGCACTATTCTCTGGTAAAAAGCCAAGAGAATAATAAATGTATAAGCAAACAATATCTTTAGAAAATATCATATCATGAACAACCTTCTCTTGTTGTCCCCTCTTCCTTTTATAAGATGAAAGTCTTGTAAAACCCTAAACCATCTCAAAGGTTTAACTCCATTCACATGCGTAGCCTCCAACTAGAACTGTGTTGTGCATCCAGGAGGTTCATTGCATCTCGAAAATGCTGTGGATTTGGTCTTGTTGACCCAATCAAATGTCTAAACCCCTTTCACACATAAGGGTGTTTTATTAAGGAAACCTAGATTTAGCCTTGTTCACATGGGGCATTGATTTATTTTGCTAGTTTAGGAGTTTTATTGGTCCTCCTTTACAATTTTATTCATAAAAACAGGAAGAAAAAAACAAATTAATATTCCTATTAGCTTTGGCTAATTAGGAATATTACATGGGTGAATAATTTTTAGAAAAAATGGAAATTAGTGAATGTTTTTTTGCAAAAGACATCAAAAACTAGCCCCTAAAATTTTCCCTGAGTGTCACTATGTGATCCAAGTGGCTCTACAAATGCTAATAATTCAGAAGTGGCTTTGGAAAAGCTCAAAAATCAAAGTCATGATATTTAAGTATAACTAAGGTCTGGTTGAAGATCTCGTTACAAATTTTCCAATGGCGAAAATGACACCTCAATCCAAGTTCGTATGAGAGAGTTATGGCCAACAAATGTTTTGGTCAAACTAGGCATAGTGGCAACCACTAGAGAGGCAACAGTTTGGCACTTATCAGTGCACACATTCTGGCCACCGAAATGGGAGAATTTCTTGCCTCTTTAATTTTACTAGAGACCCCAAATTTGGGAGAAGATTTTTTTAACCACTTTCTTTTAAATATATATACAAAATATTTAAAAAAAATTATGGTGGGCCACCAACCCTACCACCCACCAAACTATATGTTATATATATGTATTAAGACAGAAATAAGGGTCGAGGTTGCGAGTGACTCAGACCCTACTTGAACACCATAATGATGTTAACTATTATAAGGGGTCTACAGGATTCTAACTCACCTTGCTTGATGGGCAGACCTGCAAAAAAAATGCGGCCTCATTACCAAACAAATGTGCCAATGGTAATACAACGTGACAACAGTGATACAACATGCCAACAGTAATGCACAGATGCAAAAACAAAGGTTATGTGGGTTGGATCCTAGAACTTCCTGTTGGCTTTCCAGTGTTTTGGCCAGATTGGAAAGACCAAAAGACTAGACAACATCATAACCACTTTGGGATCCTAGGATCTAGCCCTCCTGGATCCAAAGAGAGATCTCTCCATAAAAGCAAAGAATGATATATCTTTGAAAGCTCAAAATGAGGTATTAGGCTAGGTATGAAGCACAAAGGGGGGTTTTAAATGATTTGGCTGGTTGTTGGGTTGGTCGGAGATCATCAACTGAGAAGGTTATGGAATGAAAGGAGCAAAGCAGCAGGACGTTTCGGTAAAAGAGGATAGATCAAGAAAGTATCATCCATTAGGCTATGGAGTCATGAAAGGGGATTACTTTCATAACAACTAAGCAAGGATTTCCATAGGGAAAGTCATCTACACCAAAGCATCTTTAGATAGATGGTGGAGTGGAACATTAAGGAGTGAAGGTGAAAGAAGGAAAGAAACCCAATTTCAGTCTGGAGATCAAGTCAGATATCATTTAAATCCAGACCTGCTTTGACATACTCAAAGGAAACTCTCAATGAAGATACAAAGGGAAACCTAAGATCAGGCCAGAGGTCATCCAACTCCAGGCCTGCTTCAGCATATTCCAAGAGAAAAATAGAGATAAGATTTACCACAGAACTAGGCCTAAGATCAGAGAAGGGATTTTAACCTTCAATGCTTTGACACCAGCTCAAGGGATCTTTGAATGGCCAATCTGTTTGAAAAGGACCCCAGTGGAAAGGGCTCACCCTAAATCCCCAGTATCCCAATTCTTCTAGCTCAAACCCAACAAGAACATCTAAGCAACAAACCCCGAATTCACACAACAACAAGCATGGGGTGGACCAACATCTTTAACTGGTTAAATTACATGAATTTTCTCTTAGATTCACTATCAACAGAAAACATTAAGGATAAGAAGAGAAGTAGGAATTAAGGTACCATGCAGGGGTATATCTTAAGCCTGATTTATTGATTCTTACCAGTGAAATATGAACAGCATGATTAAAATAAAAAATACTGGAAACATCACCCATAATATAGACCAAGATCCTATGAAATTTCTTGATTAATTGATGTAAAAAACCAGTCACATACACTGAGATCAATATCTGATACAATCCAAACTTTCTCCTCTGAGCCTACTAAATTACAAAATACTTAGCTACTCTCCTCCAAAAATTTTCTAACAGCTAAAAGAATCCATCTAAATACAACAACAATAACAACAACCTTTACAATATGTTCTTTAGGGGTTCTTATAGGAGAATGGATAACTGTAATAGTAGGTGTAAATTAAATTGATCTCATTAAGATAGAGTGGAGAAAGAGTTCATGCCCACTCTACTTAATGGCTATGCATCATTGTATGTACTCTGTAGCATGGTTTAGGAGTCTTTGTTAGGCCGATATTGACTTCAAATGTGTTCTTTGGAGTCCTCTTTGACTGTAAGGCACTCTGTTCTATCTTCTAAAGCAAGTAAGGTGACTGAAGGTCTTCTGAGTTTCTGTGCTTCCATAACTATTGTCCTGACATTTTAGAGGCTTCTATCAGTGCAATAACCTTTCAGGGCTCGAGGAGGCATTGAGACTTCTTTCGAGAGGCCTACTTTCTGAGAAAATATGTTCTGCAAACATTAAACACAGATATGGATTTCTTCATGTGTTTTTGGTCTTCAAGTTGTGTCTTCTTCCTTTGAACATGAGATCAAAGCATCAAATCTTCAATTACGGGTTTAATCCCTTAATCTCTACTACCGATACACTTTGGTGTTGCTGTAATGGCCTCTCTGCGCTCTCGGCCATAGTGACTGTGACTGTGGAGCCAAAGTAAATTTCCTGGCTCTGTAATCCCTACACAATGAAATGAACCAATTATAAAATCTAGGGGCTGTGGCGGAGAAGTGCTGTGGAGGGTCGTGGAATGGTGGCGGAGTAATAGTGGAAGTTGTGAAATAATGATGGAAGAATGATCTGGTGGATATTTTGGGTAATGAAGGTTGTAGACCGTCCGATCAGATGGACAGAGGACGATCAACGGTGAGGATTGGCTGACAGAGTTGTTATGAAGAGTTAGGTGGAGAAAATAAGTTATAGCTTAAAAACCCAAAGTTTAGCGCTCGTGTTATTTACAAAGAAAATGGATAAAATTTAATGAAAACGGGGCCTATGATTTGGGACTCAGCATGGGCGGAGGGTGATTAATTGTGAACTATTGGATTTCAGGAGGAGATCAATGGTAGGGATCTTTCGGTGAAACTCTATGGAAACCTGATGAGGAAATATGGGAAAAACGCGATGTGATATAGGTCGTAGATCTGGATCAATGGATGGCTATGATTAAATGATGGAGCTTGCGGGAACAAAGGGAGGAAGGTGGTTTCAGGAGGAAAACCACTGGTGTCATGCTGTAGAGAAACGGTATTGAAATCTACCCAAAAAAAACACGATATATGTCGCTGCGTGACACGTGGTCCTTTAAAACCACTTACATCACATAAATTTAAACTGTTAACCCTTGGACACTAAAATCACACGATATGGATCTCAGCCGTTAGATGGAGGGGTAAAAGATTAGACAGTGCAGGTGGCAGTGCGATATGGAAATATGCGTGGTCGATTAAGTGGTGAATAGTCAATGATGGGTTTTATCCTAGCCATCAGATCTAAAGAATGGACGGTTGAGATCTTCAGATGGAAAGCGAAGGCAGAAGGTCAATGAAATGGGCAGGGGAAAGGAGGGTCGTTGGATCTAACGAGATCAATGGTGGAGTTCCAATCGGAAGGGGAGACAGGCAGGGAAATGAGCAGGGAGCGATGAAATAAGCACCGTTGGATCTGGATGGATGAATGGCTTATATCAAAACAGGGCTCGCAAATCGGGAGGGAAAATGCGATGTGATTGGCGCGATTGGCGGCAAGTGATTACATAATAGCCATTGGATCTAGAGATAGATCGATGGTTGATATTCGATCGGGGAGGTAAATAAATGGAAGCGATGGGGTGCATTGCGGAGTTAGCGCTAACCATCAGATCTTAAGATATCAATGGCTCAGATCGCGGTAGGGGTCATTAGACCAAAACTCATCGCATCGGGGAAAATAAGCGAAACAAAGAAAATGCGCTCCCGTGAAACCTCTGATTGCGATAACTACCCAAGGCTTAAGCGCTTGGTCTCGGGTGAGGGTTATATGGTGGGGAAGTGGTTGAGGGGGCTAGCCGAAAGGGGCTTAAGCCTCATATGTAAAATGAATTTTTTTGGCCTAATTTTAATGCTTTTTAAGGCTAAAGGAGCTATTCGGTAGGGGGAATAGGGTGTTTTAAGACTAGATAAAGGATATTATAAGGCTCAAACAGGGTTTTGGGGAGATTTAGAGGGTTAATGATGGAAATTGAGAAGGGGAAAAGGTGATGAGGGCAGAGGCTTTGAGGGAATGAAATAAGGAAAAATGGAGGCCTTTCTGAGCATTCTTCTTCCACAAACAGGGAGGCTTTTTAACTAGAAACAGTAGTGAGGATTCTTCCAAGGGAAAAAGTAGGAGGCTTCAAGAATGATATGTTTTTAGAGGAAATGTATTTCTTGAAGGCTCAAAAACATTTTTAGCCACTTGTTTGCTTGTCAAAAATTTCATAGGTGGCTAACAGTGGCTCCACATGGGGATGGCATCTTCTTGAAGGTGTTAAGAATTCATAAAATAATCTTTGGAGTAGGCCAGATGCCTAGTACTTGACACATCCATTTTCTTTCTTGGATCAGCTACCATGAACCATGAAGACATCATATCAATAGAATGCATTCTTCCAAATAAATACCTACCCATACTATTGTCCTAACATTTTTTCTTCTGGGTGCATTTTGACTTGCAGACCCTTTACATCATCAATTTTTGTAAACAGGAAAATAAACCTACTCTACTACTACCCTTATTACTCCATGAGACCAGATTAAAATTTTGGTCTCGTGGCTTCTCTACCTAAACTACTATCTGCTAGGATTAAACTGTCTAGTAGACTTCTTCTCTACATTCTAAGACAAAAATTGAGAAAAAGTGAAGCCAGGATTAGACTGTCTGGCTTGTTGTGGGCCATGGCATAAAGACAAAATTTCTCATGGACTAAAACCTGCAGAAATTAAAAACAACAAACTAATTGCTCACAGGATGAGCTTTATTAAGCTTTCCCTACCTACCCTATTCTAATTGGAATATTTACAAGTCTAGCTTATAAACACTCTCTTCCAATACATCCATTCCATCAAATGATCCCAGGACTAGTGTTTTCTGCTTAATTCTTTGAGCATGCTGGATAGGCAGGGCCATTCCTATTATCCTTTTTCCTCAACAACAGCTTTAAAATTTTTTCTTGTTGTCTGCAACATGCTGCTCAAAATGACCTTTGTTCCTTCTTCAAATATTTGCAGGAAATGAGCATAAAGATCATGAAATGATACTTTGTTGTGAATATTCGGCATGCAGGCTTCAACCAGGATTTCTTCCTCTTCCACTGGATCAAGGACAAGAATCTTGAGAAAGAGAATCTCCCTCATCTTCTTCATTTTATGAACTGGAGGACTCATCATATATGGCAGTGTTGTCCTCTTGGAGCTATGAGATGTTCTGATCTGGTGGGCTAAGCTCTGTGAAGAGATCAATGTATTCTTGAGCAAGGGTATGTTCCTTTGCTTCCTCCTTTTCAAGAGAAGGCCCCTTGATTTCTAGCTGCTCAAAAATCTTTTCTTCATTTTCCTTCTCATCCTTTAAGATGAAAGGTTTCTGATCTCCAATCATATGCAAATTGCTACTGATGATTTGAGGTGTAACAGAGTGAACATTCAATGAATCTTCATCTATTACTATGCTTTCATAACCTTCCTGATTAGTATCATAGATAGGCTAAATGGGTTCATTGTTTCTCTGAAGTTTTTGGCCCTGATATTCCTCCCATGAATCTACTGATGATGGTCTTGCAAGCTCAGCTTCCTTTTGGAAACAATCATCATCAAACATATCATAACTAGGAAAATCATAATCATAAGCAATGTCACCAATCAAACCTGCTGGATTCTTAGCACGTCTTTCTTCATTCTGATCCAGAGATGAGGTTTCTAAATCTGTATCATCAAACTCATTAGATGAATGAGCAAGCGTATCTGTTTTATGAAATATTTCAGAGGTGGGATGCGTGTCTAATATTCGGTCCATCTCTTCTTCTGTCAATGGAGGAATTTATTTTTTAACATAGACAGAAGAACAACAGTCCTATGTTTCTTGTACTAACCGATCTGGAGGCTGGATATCTTCTTGAGCCTCTTCTATGGAATCTTCACTTGTGATATAAGGGAAAATTTGAGGATTTCCTAATTTTTCCTGATCTCTTTCTGATTTAAGCAATTCCTCATGATCAGGGTGCCACTCTTCTAGTGGAATCTGAGATGAATTACCAGCCAGAGGGGGAGCCTCTAAGTGTGCTAGTTCTTCTTCTGCCTCATATTCTACATCTTCTATGTGGTCACTTGTTTCCTCAATGCAACACTCCCTATTAGCTTTTATCATTAAGCCCTGATTTTCTCTAATCAACATAGTACAAGACATGGGTAAGCAATCAGGTAGTTCTTGATCACTTTCCTCTTCATCTTCTATATATTCTTAAGCATCATACATGTCTTGCTCATTGTCTAGGTCTTGAGTTTGTTCTTGTTCTAAAATAATCATGGGCTACTCTAAATAATCATCATTTGCATCTAAATTAACCACATACATCTCCACCACTTCACCAAATCTGTTCACCAGTTTTCTCAATTTATGCTCTAAAGCATCTAGCTTTGCTTCTTGGTCCATATTTGGATCCATGTTTGAAAGAAGAGGTCACTGTATCTTCTCAACCAGTTCAGAGACTTCTACCAGTGGAGTCATTTGGTATTTTAGGAGTTATGGAGTGTGGAGTCACCAGGTGCATGAATTTGGATGTTTGAAACAGGCTGTTGTCCACCACCAGTAATGAAATACCAATCTAACTAGAGATTATAGTTGTTCTGAGTGCCTAAGGGTGTCTAAGATACAATGCACTCATGTTTTCACCCCAGTGGAGTCACCATTATGTTGGGTTTCTAGTGTTTTGGCCAGATTGGCAAGACCAAAATACTAGACAACATCATAACTGCTTTGGGATCCTAGGAGCTAGCCCTCCTAGATCCAGAGAGGGATCTCTCCTTAAAAGAAAAGAATGATATATCTTTGAAAGCTCAAAATGAGGTATTAGGCTAGGTATGAAGCACAAAGGGGGGTTTTAAATGATTTTTTTCGTTGTTGGGTTGGTCAGAGATCATCAACTGAGAAGTTTATGGAATGAAAGGAACAAAGCAGTAGGACATTTCGGTAAAAGAGGATAGATCAAGAAAGTATCATCCATTGGGATATGGAGTCATGAAAGGGGATTAATTTCATAACAACTAATCAAGGCTTTCCATAGGGCAAGTCATCTATACCAAAGGATCTTTAGATAGATGGTGGAATGGAACATTAAGGAGTGAAGGTGAAGGAAGGAAGGAAACCCAATTTCAGTCTGGAGATCAGGTCAGATATCATTTAAATCCAGACCTGCTTTGACATACTCATAGGAAACTCTCAATGAAGATACAAATGGAAACTTAAGAACAGGTCAGAGGTCATCTAACTCCAGGCCTGCTTCAGCATATTCCAAGAGAAAAAACAAAGATAATATTTACCACGGAACTAGGCCTAAGATTAGAGAAGGGCTTTTAACCTTCAATGCTTTAACACCAGCTCAAGGGATCTTTGAAAGGAAAATCTATTTGAAAAGGACCCCAATGGATAGGGCTTACCCTAAATCCCCGGTATCCCAATTCTTCCAGCTCAAAAACAACAAGAACATCTAAGCAAAAAACCCTGAATTCACACATTAGCAAGCATGGGCTGGGCCAACATCTTTAACTGGTTAAATTACATGAATTTTCTCTTAGATTCACTATCAGCAGAAAAAATTAAGGATAAGAAGAGCAATGGGCATTAAGGTACCATGCAAGGGTATATATTAAGCTTGATTTACTAATTCTTACCAGAGAAATATGAACAACATGATTAAAATGAAAAAGACAGGAAACATCACCCGTAATATAGACCAGGATCCTGTGAAATTGCTTGATTAATTGATGTGCAAAACCAGTCACATACACTGAGCTCAATAGCTGATACAGTCCAAACTTTCTCCTCTCAGCCTACTAAATTACAAACTACTCAGCTACTCTCCTCTGAAACTGTTCTAACAGCTAAAAGAATCCCTCTAACAACAACAACCACCTTTACAATATGTTCTTCAGGGGTTCTTATAGGAGAATGGATAACTGTAACAGTAGGTGTAAATTAAATTTATCTCATTAAGAAATAGTGGAGAGAGAGTTCAAGCCCACTCTGCTTAATGGCTATGCATCATTGTATGTACTCTGTAGCATGGTATGGGAGTCTTTGTCAGTTCGATATTGACCTCAGATGTGTTATTTCGAGTCCTCTTTGACAGTAAGGCACTTTGTTCTATCTTATGAAGCAAGTAAGGTGACTGAAGGTCTTTTGGGTTTCCATGCTTCTATAACTGATGTCCTGACAGTTTAGAGGCTTCTGTCAGTGCAATAACCTTTCTGGGCTCGAGGAGGCATGGAGACTTCTATCGTGAGGTGTACTTTCTGAGAAAATATGTTCTGCTGACATTAAACACAGATATATCTTGTTTCATGTTTTTTTGGTCTTCAAGCTGCGTCTTCTTCCTTTGAACATGAGATCAAAGCATAAAATCTTCAATTAACGGCTTAATCCCTTAATATCTGCTGTCGATACACTTTGCTGCTGCTGTAATGGCCTCTCTGTGCTCTCGGCCATAGTGACTGTGACTATGGGACTAGAGTGAATTTCTTGGCTCTGTAATCCCTACACAATGAAATGAAACAATTATAAAATCCAGGGGAGGTGGCAGAGAAGTGTTGTGGAGGCCCATGGAATGGTGGCGAAGCAGTGGAAAATAGTGGAAGATGTGAAAGAATGATGGAAGAATGGTCTGGTGGAGATTTGGGGTAATGAAGGTCGCAGACCATCGAATCAGATGGACAGAGGATGATCAATGGTTAGGATTGGATGACAGAGTTGTTATGAAGAGTTAGGTGGAGAAAATAAGTTATAGCGTAAAAACCCAAAGTTTAGCGCTCGGGTTATTTACAAAGAAAATGGAGAAAATTGAATGAAAGCTAGGCCTATGATGTGGGAGCCAGCATGGGCGGAGGGCGATTAACTATGAACCATTGGATCTCATGAGGAGATCAACGGTGGAGATCTTCTTGTGAAACTCTATGAAAGCCTGATGAGGAAATATGGGGAAAAACACGATGTGATATAGGCCGCAGATCTGGATCAACGGATGGCTATGATTAAATGATGGAGCCTACGAGAATAAAGGGAGGAAGGTGGTTTTAGGAGGAAAACCACTGGTGTCGCGTTGTAGAGAAACGGTATTGAAATCTGCCCGAAAAAAACGCGATATATGTCGTTGCATGACACATGGCCCTTTAAAATTGTTTACATCATGTAAATTTAAACTATTAACCTTCAGACACTAAAATAACACGATATAGATCTTAGCTGTTAGATGGAGGGGTAAAAGATCAGACGGTGCAGGTGGAAGCGTGATATGGAAAGATGCATGGTTGGTTAAGTGGTGAATAGTCAATGGCAGGTTTGATCCTGGCCGTCGGATTTAAAGAATGACGGTTGAGATCTTTAGATGGAAAGCGAAGGCAGAAGATCAGTTAAATGGGTGGGGGAAAGGAGGGCCATTGGATCTAATGGGATCAATGGTGGAGATCCAATCAGAAGGGGAGACAGGTGGGGCAATGAGCGGTGAGCGATGAAATTTGGACCGTTGGATCCAGATGGATGAACGGCTCAAATCAAATCGGGGCTCGCAAATCGGGAGGGAAAATGCGATGCGATTGGAGGCGAGCGATTACGCTATAGACGTTGGTTCTGGAGACAGATCGATGGTTGATCTTCTGTCGGGGTGGTAAATAAAGGGAAGCGATGGGGTAAATTGCAGAGTTAGTGCTGATCGTCAAATCTTAAGAGATTAATGGCTTAGATCACGGCAAGGGTCGTTAGACCAAAACTCATCGCATCAGGGAAAATAAGTGAAACAAAGAAAATGTGCTTTCATGAAACCTCTGATTATGATAAGTTCCCAAGGCTTAAGAACTTGGTCTCAGGCGAGGATTATATGGTGGGGAAGTGGTTAAGGGGGCTAGCCGAAAGGGGCTTAAGCCTCATATGTAAAATGAATGTTTTTGACCTAATTTTAATGCTTTTTAAGGACAAAGGAGGGATTCGGTAGAGGGAATAGGGTGTTTTAAGACCAGATAAAGGATATTATAAGGCTCAAATAGGGTTTTGGGGAGATTTATAAGGTTAGTGATGGAAATTGAGAAGGGGAAAAGGTGATGAGGGCATAGGCTTTGAGGGAATGAAATAAGGGAAAATGGAAGCCTTTCTGAGCATTCTTTTCCACAAACAGGGAGGCTTTTTAACTGGAAATAGCAGTGAGGATTCTTCAAAGGGAAGAAGACACAGGAGGCTTCAAAAATAATATTTTTTCAAAGGAAATGTATTTCTTGAAGGCTCAAAAACATTTTTAGCCACCTGTTTGCTTGTCAAAAATTTCGTAGGTGGCTAACACTTCCCACAAAAAATTCTCTAATTATATGCGGCCAAACAATGGGCCAATGACTCTTGGTTGGAAAACTCCATCCGACCAACATTACTTAAGCCTTTGAAAAGCACTCAACAAATACGAGTGAGAGCAGAGTTCGGACTAGTGGAAGAAGGTGCAGAACCATGACCAATAGAACCATGCCGTGGGGTTTGAGGAGTGAAACCTTGACGTAGGGGTATCTTTTTATACCGAGAAATATTCCTTGGGGTTCGAGAAGTGTCAGTGCTTACTAAGTGGTCAAATTTATAGTCATTTTTCACGCTTTTTCACCAGCAATTCAACCATGCAGCTCGTTTCTCGAGTATAGGTATACATTTTCAGGCCATACTCGAAAGTGGAGGTATAAGATGTCATTTTTTAATTGCTTGTAATTTATTTTTGCTTCCATTTAATGAAATAGTGCTCCCCACATCTAGCAGGGCCAAAAGACATAGCCCACATTGGGTGAATTGCGTTATCAAATTATATTATGCCTTTTGATCTCATGGTTTCTTTTGATTTCCACTTCTTTCAGGTGTTTATGTTACTTAGTTACATTCTCTTTTAAATGATATTTTTTATACATCCTTGAAGTAAAATATTTAAAATCAATTTTGGTATTAGAGCAGGTCTTCTTGATGCGATTTTCATGAGTGAATGCTAACTGGGAACAAGCTCCAAATAGGAGAAGGAAAACTCCAATTTTTTTATCGTGAAATGGGACATGTAGCACGAATATAGAACATGGTAGATGAGGATGAAAAACTATAGGAAGAGAAAAATTATCACAAGATATTCTTCACCATGGCAGAGAATGTTGACAAGTTGTTTCCATAATATCAAAAGAAAGAGCCTGATGATCTTGCCTCAGTACAGCATGGAGGTGGAGGAGAAGAGCCTCCTCCCACTCCATCCACCAATGAAAATTATTCTTCTTCCTCTTCTCATCATTCTAACATGCACCATAGAAATAAATATAATAATTCATTTTTTAAGCTAGATGTAAAATTTGATTTTTCCACATATAATGGAGAATGTAGTGCAGACAAATTAAGAAATTGGATCACACAGATAGAGGTCTATTATCAGATTCAACAAATCGAGGAAGATGAGGCCAATATCCAATTAGAATCTCTTCGGTTGAATGGAACTGATCTCAATGGGAGAGAAAGTTGTAGAATAGTAGCAAAAACTTCAGTAATCTCCTTTCTTCTTGGTCCAATTTTGTTTATGCATTAAAAGATTAGTTTTATCCTTTGGGTTATCGAGAAATTTTTTTAATGGAATGGAAATATTTGAGACAAGGAAAGGATAAAAATGTACAAAGCCTCATAGAATAATTTAGGAAAAAAGCTTCGAATTTGAACATTCCACCTGACTCACTAGAAACTGTAAGAAAATATATTGGTGCTTTACATAGTTATATCATGCATTCATTGTTATTGTTTGATCCTAGTACTATTGATGTGGCCAGTGTGAAGGAAATTCACATTTAAAGCAGGGGAAATAATGACAGAGAAGATCAACCGAAGAAATCATCTTTCAAACCTCATAATGGAAAGTTCAATGGAAAAGGTAATGGAAAGGACAAGAAGGAAGCTACAACCAAGAAAAAGGGAGAAAAGCCATCTTTCACACATTGCAAGAAGGAAGGCCATGATGATGAACATTGTTGGATGATTCATCCGTAGTTGAAGCTGAATAGATTTGGTGGAAAGGGCAAGGAAAATATGGTTGAAGCCATGAAATGGGACCTGGAATCTAATTATCGTGATGAAACACAAATCATAGTAGTGGGCATACAAGGTTTCCTTTCTCTTCATGCTAATCAAATTTTGAATTGAATGCAAGTAAAAGTACTTCAAATGAGTCTCTTGTTAATGAGGGAAAGAGGATTGAATTGTTCCACATTAGAGTTGTGATGAAACATACCAAAGTGGAAACCTTTTTTGATCCAGGCTCACAATTAACTTTTATTTTAGAATCCTTCATTAAGAAAATAGGATTGGAAACCAAGCCTCATCTGAAACCCTACCCTCTTGGTTACGTGTGCGATAAATCCAAATTAGATGTAGTCAAACAATGTAGGGATAGATTTGTGATTGCATCCAAAGTAGTAGATGAGGTTGATATTGATGTTGTACACTTGGATATCGGTGGCATGGTATTGGGGATTCCATATTTGTATGACAGGAAAGTAGTTTTCTTTCGCCGTGGAAAAAAGTATCATATCATGAAAGATGAGGTGGAATACATTGTTAGAGCTCATCATGCCAAGGTCATTTCTAGTCCTATAAGTGTAGGCTAGATGAAGAGATTGGTTAATTCCAGCAAAGGGTGCATGCTCTTGGTTGTGAGACCAAAATATGTGGAGGAATCTAAAGCTTTCCAAGGTTGTGATTTGTTGGCTTGAGGGGTCTTGACCTAGGTTCGATTTTAAGGTTTTCCAACAAACCCCTGTACTACTGGCCCTTTGATAAATTATTTGTTGGCACAGGTCAAGGTCTCACCTGAAGTAGTATGGGAGGGTGCTGGAACCAGTTTTCCGCACCCTGAGAGAGAGAAAGTTAGTTGATGTGGGTCCCTTCAGTTCTAACATACTTCCACAGGAGAAGCCTTAACACAGAAACCCTTAACTGTATATCAGTAGAGTAACTTAAGTGAATATCATAAATCATCAGATAACATATAACCAAAGCAAAGCACTTAAACCAGATCTATGCATTCATAACATCGCATCCATGTGGGCACCAATAAATCATCAATATTAAATGAGTAGGTAGAATCTCAGAAATAAAATAAAGCATAGCTGATAATCTTAACATAGAAACACTAGATATCACAAAAAAGTCTCCTCATTCATTCATATCCAGATCCAAATTACAGACTCTATATACCAGCCCGTGCACATAGCCAGTGGGGTTCACATACAGTAGGAATCAGGGTCCCTGCGCACACAGGCACGCGGAGCCTTTACGCAGAGAATTGACACAAAATATCCACAAGTTCGTATTCAACTAAAATCCTAATTTAGTCCCTTTCTAGACTCAATTTATCCATATATTTATAACATATTAGCCTGCGTTACTCTAAGGTCCAAAAACCATGGTTTACGGACTCTTGGTATACCCTTTGACCCATTACAACTCATTGGGGGCTTTGACCTGCCCCAATGCCCCTGCGTTGCACTAAATATTACACAATATTACAAAACTGGACCAAAAATGTGGTTAGGGGACCTTGCTCGAACAAGCCCCCAAAACAATCTTGTGACTCATTCTGAGTCACAGCATCGGCGGTGTCTTCATTGTCTCCTGGAGTTGTTCGATAGTGACAGCTATTGGGGGTAGGAAACCTATGTTCTATGCGACTGAATTCTGCGCAATATCAACCAACTTTTGTCAAGTTGGGCCTTTAGTAGTTGCGGTGCCACTCACCAAGGTCTGATTCACCTACTTCATGACCCCATCTAATTCCTATGAAATTTGAGAGCTTCATTAGCCCATGGCATCAAGTGGTCACTAAGTAACTACTTCTTGTGTCAAAGCCCCTAAATTTTTTTTATGAGCACATGGATGGTACGAAGGCACGCTAGTTGTTGGGCTGGAATGAGGGTGGGCATAGTGGCTTCCATTTGCTCAAAATATTGCTCATTTTGGTGTAGCTACTGATTGATTTGGTGAAGGAGGGGATCATGCTGCACCTGAGACCATAAATTCATGTCAGTCTCGAACACTTTGGTTCCCTATGTGGTCTGCGCGGTAATACTGTTTGTAGCTTCTGTGACGAGCGTGAATAGATAGGCACATACCTCTGGAGGGGTATCACGATGTAGCTTGGCTTGTAGCAATGTAATCTATAGTTATAAATCAGCCTTAAAAGCCTGTACTTCGGTTCACAATTCCTTCAAAGAAGCAACTAAGCCTTCTATCTTGGCCTGTGGCATAGTGAAAGCAAGAATTACTTCTAGAAAATCCTCATATATCCGGTCTATAAAATTCTCTAATTCAACCTATTGCGTGATGGAAGTGATGTGTGCTACCTAAGCTTGGATAGCATCGACAACTTTGTTCACAATAGTTTTCTCAGCCTCACTAAGTTGTTATTTCACCCATCCCTCTCTGTGTTGATGTTCATTGGCGATGGAAATAAATAGGTCATGCAGCTGTGCACCTGTTATTCGCGCAACATCGAGGTCGACCAAAGAGCATGTGCGTACTTGGTCACACAATACTGAGGGGACCATAGAAAAAGTTATGCCTGGGAGGGGGCATATCTGACTTTCCATCACGCTATTCAAGGCTATAGTTGTAGCTGGCTGGATCACTTGATTCTGCCTCGCCTAATCCACGCTCGCCTAAAGTGTGTCCACCTTTAGCTGAAGAGCCTGCAGTTCAGACTGCAAGGTGTTGGACTATATTAATCATTGTTAAATGATGAAGATGATACACATAAATTATCAATCTAAGGAAATATTTTATTTCAATGACAGTCGCACTGTCTATGTCAATACATCAAACCATAAGAAAATCAAGTTAAAGATAAATCATTGTTGAATCAAATGCTGAAAGAAACCTCTCATGCATAAATAAAAAAAATCTACAAGAATGTAATTAGGCCAAAATTAACTATACCTAGCATGCCACACACAATTACAACAACTGGTATTTCTAATTACATCTGTGTAATAGAATAATAATATTGAAATTGAAGAAAATCTACTCACAGTTAGAACAAAAAAAAAACACTTTCACCAATACATAAAGAGAAGAAGAAATATGTACAACTACCTTAACCACTGCAGTCCCTATTAAAGAGGAAGGCCCTTCCTCCCTAGCAGGGCACAGGAAGAGATAGAAACTAAATGGAAATTAAACCAAACAACACATGTAATAGCACACAATTTTTCTGTATTATGATCATTGAGAGTTATATAGTCAAGATGATGATCTCCTCTCTCTCTAATTTGTGTCCTTTAAATATACAAGCTACAAAGGGGAAATTTCCAACAAACTAATTACAAAATATAAGATATATTTCCAACAAGATTCAGATGTAACAAGTCAAATATGATTATTGAAATTGAGGAAATTTCGAAAACAGCCACAGGAGAAAATCTGCGAATATGTCCTTCAAAGAACCTTTTATTTCTCCCAACGAAGACCGAATTTTGGAAAATTGCATATCAAAAAACTAGCCTGGTCCGTTTTGCAAAAAACCCATGTCTCGGATTTTCAATTTTCCTCTTCATTTGCCTGAAATGTCCAATGCAAAAATGTAACTTGTTTTTACATTGAATTTCTGAGTTGGAATATTTAATTATGAACTGAAGATCAAATTTTCAATCTGAAAGAGATCTTGGAGGCTAAAATCATCGATTATAACAAATTCATTAATAAACCATTATTTACAAAGTAATTCATAATAACATTCATTTTATTAAAAATAAACGAGAATAAATATTACTTATCCATAAGGGCATAAATAATTATGAAATGGGATTAAATGATAAATTATGATAAATAATGTGATAAAATAATGGTAGGAATGGACGAAATATATGTTAAGAAATGGTAATAAGAGTGACAATTTAGTGGCCAAACATAAGGCAGTTATCATAGCCTTCTGTTGTTCTTCCAATACAGCCCTTTGGTCATCTAACGCAATGGTGACAAAGTCTGCAATCTTCTCTCAGTCATCTTCTTTCAACGTGACCTATATGTCTACGCTAGGCTTAATAGTGCTATGCTTCTTCCTAGGCCCTTTGGGAAGTTCACTGGTGTGTTTCGTACCATGTGAGGACGCCGCATCTTTACCGCTAAGCCCTTTGAGTCCCTAATCTTGCTGCGATTCCTGCTCTGTCCTCATGGGAGCATCCTTAAGGGTTTTTGGGGTCATACTTTTCTCTATAGCAGGTACCTTAGATTCCTTCGTTGTTTTCGGTGGAATAGTATCCTTTGGGGTTGTGCTTTGGCTGGATGTATCTATTGTACCTAAGCCAGAAGAATTGAAGCCAAGCCTCCATGCTAGTGGCCACATGGCCACCACTTGGTCAATCTATACTTCTGTGGCCATATAAGGAAGAGTGTACCAGGCTCGATCTCTGCGGGCCAAAATCTACTCATTGTGCATAGTAACCTAAAATTTCACAATATACTTGTATTTTTTGTAGACCGCGCACAACAATCGTGGAAAGGAATGAATTGCTACTAATGGGGAAAGATCAAATAATATCCAAAACACATTTCTCTCCTCGATCCGCTTGGGATCCTTCGAATCCCAAAAGTTTGCAAACCACACACCCTCACACATATCTGGCTCAATCTTAGGTAGCACAACCTCCTCATGTGCCTCCCACGCAAAGCAACACAATTGACATTATCAAACATGAGTAGCAAAATGCTTTTCCATGTTCTTGCACCTCGCACATATTGTCTAAAAATTCTTCAATGAGGTACTACAACCAATTGTAGCAAACCCCCTTTTCACATCTACCGGTGAGTTGAATTACATATGCAGGGATGGTTGATGCTTGGCACTTGCACATCATTTTTCCTCCAAGTTGTAGGGTACCCATGTGCACTCTTGGATAATTTATTGTGTCTACTAGGAACCCTCTTTGGTTGCGACTAATGTGATATTTCTCCCGTACTTCGTCAGAAATACACTGCTCATACTTCTTGTCAATGCCCTCCTTAGGATTTGACCCGTGCATGGGGAGTTAGGTGATTTGGTGAATTAATGTAGCATCAATCGAGATGCACCCCTGGATCCACAAACACCCATCGTGAACGAGCACCAGTAACTGGCAAAAAACGAGGTTGGTGATGTTGTAGAGGAAAAAGTGGGGGATGCACAACAAGTTTAATATCCTTGAACCTTCCAATCTACGTGCCCATGACATTGGCTCTACCTTTGGCACGTTACCATACATCACTCATTCAAGATATAATTCTAGAGTCCATGCTAGGAAGGCTTCCAAATTGGCTAGGTCATGATCATCGAAGTTAAGGAGGGGGGGACCTTCGAACATATCACCAATCAGGGGCACCTTCGCCGGGACCAGAGGCATTTGCAGTTAGGCGCAGACAACATTGAAATTATTTGGGATGCATGCTGTTGGCTTGCTTCGCTTAACATATGGCAGTAGCCAAGAAAGCGGAGCCACATGCAGAACTTCCTTCGAAACCATCATAGGGCGCTTCGATAAATCGGGCCAGTGACCCTTAGGCACATTCTGAGGGGAATGCACAATTTGAGGGGACGTGCATGGTTTTACCCCGGCCCACTTAGTATCTTTTTCTTTTATTTTCTATGCTCCATTAACCTTGCCTTTTCCCTTCATTTTGGCCAGCATAGACACAACCTTCTCCATATTAGGGGTCACTTATAATACCTCTTCATACCCAACTTCCACGGACGTCGTGACAGGCAATGACTCAGCAGGGTTAGTAGCAATCATTCTTGCTCAGAAGACGAATTGAGGGTTGTTACTATCAGAAGGGGTACCTCACCCAGACATACAGATGGTAATTTCACATAATAGCCAAAATTCACCATGGGTCATAAGGCGCGAGAGTTTCAGAAAGAAAATGAACCCTTTGTGGCCTCTATTGCTCCACTTTCCTGTGGGTGATATGGGGTTCTCTTCGCATGATGGATATGGAATTCCTCAATCAAAGATAAAATAGTTTCATTAAAAAAATGCATACCTCTGTCGCTCACTAGGATCTTCGGGCAACCAAACCTGGTCAGAATATGTTCAAAAATTAAGTGTGCTGCAGTATTCGTAGTACAATCCTTAACAGATTTTTCTTCCGCCCACCTAGTTACATAATCAACGGTAGTGATGATGTACCAGGCACCCGTCTTCTTTCCTGGGGGATTGATGGGTCCTACAAAGTCTATTGCCCACTTGTTGAATGCCTAGAGAGACATATATGGTTGCAGTGGTATCTCATCTCCATGCGAGGGTTTCCCAATCCTTTGGCATGCATCACAAGCCCGGTAATATGCATCACCATTGTTATGTAATGTGGACCACCAAAACCCTACCCTCATTACTTTCTACACCGTGGCTTTCCCTACATAATGCCCTGTGGAAACTCCTCCATGGGCCTCAGCCAAGATAGCTTGTATTTTGTGTTCCAATACATACCTCCACAACACCTCATCCATGCCTTGCTTGTAGAGTTGTTCCACAATTATGGTAAAATTAGTTGCGCAGGAAACCAATTCTTTTTTCTGTGGTACTGACTAGTCATTGGGTGCCATACCTATAATGTTCCTAAAATTAGCATGAAGCTAATTGGAACATTGGTTTTTCTCATATCATCTAGGAGGTGAATAAACTGGGTGAGGAGACCCATGAGTAGGAATAAAATCCCTCATAGTGTGAAATGGATCAATGGAGTAGCATTATTTTGCACCTTCCAGTGTGAAAAGGGGAAAATGCATGAGGACAAGGTCAAGTTTAACCAAGTTAACAACGCTGCCAAAGAGGGTGTGGCTTACTTGGGAAGACTGCACAGTTTGAGAGGGAGGAAGATCACTTGTGGAAGAAACCCTAATGTGTGGGGTCTAGGTCATGAAGACATTCACTTGCATAAAATGAGGAAGAGGTAGCCATAGTGAGACATGTTTGAGTATTTGATTTTGGTCTTGTAGACTCTTTGCATTTTCGGGTTGTTTAGCAGAGTTGTAGTGTTGTTTATCACGACGGATTCCTATTTAGGATTCCTTCTCCTTCTTGAGAGGCCTCTTGAATTATTGCACTTCATTTCCCCACATCTAGGCTCAAGGCCAAGACACCTTCTTCAGTCACAACATTATTTCTATTGAATTATAACGTTGTGTTGCAGGGTGTTGCAATGGAGGGTTCCACAACACCATTCCTTAGCCCATATTTCAAAGGAGGGAACTTATATTCCTCAGGAAGGTTAGTGAGGAAGGTTTCAGAGATAATTTGCATATTTTTGCATCAGGCCAAGAATCTCCCATCATCAACAACACAGTCCCTTCTCTAGACTGTATTATTTCAGTGTGTATCTATAGTGGGGGTTTGCACCACTATCTCGGAGGGTGAGATATTCAGTGCTAGGATAATCCTTACACTCGGGACATCCATTGAAGGAGTTTTGCTTTAGAATAGACATAATATTCAACCATATCCATCTATTTCAAGTTTTCGGTTGCAGCTTCTACCTTGCAACTCTGTCATTTCTGCAAATTTTCCATTTGTATATATATTTCAGTCAATCCTTCAAAGGATTGTTGTACTATTGTTTTCAGGGGTTGAGAGCTTTCTCCCCCACATTTATTGAGCCTAATATTTTCATATCATTGCATTTTCATTCACCATGTTGCAGTGTCTCATATAAAATGCGCAGTCATAGCTTGGGCACTCTTTTGTAGTAGTGTTTTGTCATAGTTTAGGTACTAGTTTCTTGAGGCTCATTATTGCCTATCTTGAGTAGCTTCCTCCTCAAGATATTGTAAACATTATGTTGCTATTATGTTAATAATATATCTATGAGTTCTTCTATCATTTTCTGAATTTGATGCAACAATACTCTTTCATTGTTATGTTTGCATAATGTTGGATCTCCCATTTGGAATATCTTAATATATTCCCAATAGTGTAGAATTTCCCTATTTTGGGATATTACAGTGGTATCAAAGCTATAATATTCGCTCAAACTGTGATTCTTAGCCAAAGGAGAGGATGGGATTTATCTCATCATATTTCAGATCCATGAAGAACCTCCCCAAGGAGGATAAGTAGATAGAAGAGGAAGGAACCTGCACTTCCTATTCTCATCGAGAAGGAGACAGAGAGATGAGGAGGAAAAAAACTCCATATTTTGGATGAGAAAAAGGGGATAAGATTACAAATATTCTTCCTAAATCTATACAAAACATTCATGAATGTTTAAAGAATATCAGGAGGGAGATTTATGAAGAATCTCCAAGAGGGTTTGAATCAAAAGCAAACTATAGATTGTCATATGAGAAGTGTGAGTAGGAAGCCACACACTCTAACACACAGTGCAACCACATGCTCAAGATTGCCAGGAGAGAGATGGAAAGAGGAGAAAAGGTTGCTAAGAGGGAAACTCTAAGTGATTTCCTGAAAGAGTACAAGTCTCAAACTCATAAATTCCGAGATCATCTCAGTTTCTCAGAGTTTTTCCAGATGAAGGTGAAGGGAAGAGAGCAGCAAGATAGATTTCTTCTATCTACCATTGAAGTTTCACCTACAAGTTCAGCCAAAGCTTGGGTAGAGGAGTTATATACCTTCTTGCAGCAGCATCAAATTCCTAAAGATGAAGCCATCAAAGTTGTAGCACTGCATATGAGAGGTAAGGCTTATGCCTCATGGATTTTTGAATCCTTTTCTTTAATAAATGTAAACAATACATCTTATGCAAGTTTCACTAAGGCATTAGTGAGAATATTTGATAGAAGGATTCATGAGACACACATGGTGGAGCTAGAAAATGAAACTCAAACAAAAACCTTGCATGAAAATGCAATAACAATTCTGAAAACCATGGGGGAGGCTGAAAACTTGCACCATACCTTGCCGGAAGAAAGACTTTCATCACACACCTTTGAGAAAGGAAGCATGGAGGTCACTTTTCAAAGAGGGATCCAATCATTGGAAGTTTTCCCATTCATGTTGCAGAGATTAAGGGCAACAACGCTATCACATATAGAGATTATCTAGTGCCTCATGCAAAGGAAGGAGGAACTGTTGCTGCAGGTAGAGGGATTCTTGCATCTTTGCAAGGAAGTCCCCAGGATCTTGTGTGGAGATTAAGGCACAACTCATGATCTACATATGCCATTGATGAGGAGGTGTGGAACCATGGAGACCCAAGGAGGAGGTAGGGAGGAAAACTAGCATCATGATATGAGATGTACACACCCCTATCCACTTCAGGAGGTTGATGCAGCCAAGGAGAAGACTAGATTGTGTAGTAAGGGCATGGACAGATTTTTCCTTTCATATATGCAGTCATCTCTTGATTATGATGTCACATTCCATGGAGATATTTTTCTGAGGAGACCACTGGATCAGTAGAGGAGGATGGATGCTTCACCAGTTGAGGCACCACTCATTGATTTCAGAAGAGTGGGGACCTTGGGAGAGCTGGATATAGTGTTCGGAGTCTTGGGCAGGCTCGAGAAGGAGAAACATGACTCTTTGGAAGAGTTAGCATAGACATCTCTTTTCTCTTTGGGGATGAGAGGAGACTCATCTATGATCCAATCTCTTTGTATGAGTAGAACATATGGTAAGGGTGTTGATTGTTTACATGATTATTTATATAATGTATGTATATATCCGTTAACCATATATGTGCAGGATGTTGCTCCAAGGAGAAGCATTCTTTCTTTTAGGCTTCATGGTCTAGTTGAGGCCATAAGCATGATTGGTGGCCATTCCATAAGAGGACTTTGGGAAAAGGTATATTATAGAGGACATGCTCATTCTAAACCATGCATCATTCACTTCCTCCATACTTATGAGGAGATTGGGGCAGTAGGAAAGTGGTTGAGAAGCCACACATTTTATCGGTCTCTATTGGAGTTGAGAGTAAAGCTGCATTGGTTGCACTTGAGGGACCATTTTCCTTCTCATTTTTTACATATGGAAACAAGAATGATTCTCATTTTTGCTCCCTATGGTTCTATTGTTTCTGTCTTTATGAGGAGCAAGTTTGGGAGAGAGACACATTGGATGGATGTGTCCTTTTGGAGAGGAGATCTCCATAATTTTTGTAGTACATGTTCTAAGGGAAGCATGGGAGATAATATGGCCACCACAATGAAACACTTGTCTATTTATGAGGGGGGCCATAGGTTTGAATGGACTCCATATGATGGTGACTTCCAACTCATCATATATGGAAAAGTTTGGGCCAGCCTGATTTGCAGCGTTGGAGGAGAGAACTTTGGAGATCTAGTCCTCATCTTGCCACTTGAAGGCAACCTTATTGTAGCCCAAGATTAGCCAAAAATGTACACTTATCATAAGTGGATAGATGGATAGTGTGGGGTAGGCTACCTTTTCTACCATATTCACATTTTCATCCCACCTACTTTGCCGGAGCCAAAGGTGGAAGACAGTTTTGAGGAGTTTCCTAATTGGGAGGTGACTCATTTTGCATGGATAATATCTCGGGGATGAAGGATCCATATGGGAGAGATAGTTCCCATTATATTTCAGATCCCATTCCTCAAAGGGACCTCTAGACATCACTTTGTTATCCTCTTGAGTATTTTATCTTTACATGATGATAGCTTGATAGCTGACTTGCATACTGAGGAGGAGAAATGTGGAGACTTGATTGATGAGATAAAATCTCTTTACTTGGAGGAGATCATAATACATGGATGCTACAAGTAGAGGAGGAGAAATAACTCAGCCTATCCTTGAACTTGCTTGAGGACAAGAAATATTTGAGAGGGGAGGACTGTAATGTTCCTAAAATTAGCATGAGGCTAATTGGAACATTGATTTTTCTCATATCATCTGGGATGTGAATAAAACGGGTGAGGAGATCCATGAGTAGGAATACAATCCCTCATAGTGTGAAAGGGATCAATGGAGTAGCTTTATTTTTCACCTTCCAATGTGAAAAGGGGCAAATGCATGAGGAAAAGTTCAAGTTTGACGAAGTCAACAACACTGCCGAAGAGGGTGTGGCTTACTTGGGAAGACAACGCAGTTTGAGAGGGAGGAAGATCACTTGCGGAAGAAACCCTAATGTGTGGGGTCCAGGGCACGAAGAAATTAACTTGCATAAAGGGAGGAAGAGGTAGCCATAGTGAGACATGTTTGAGTATTTGATTTTGATCTTGTAGACTCTTTTCATTCTCGGGCTGTTTAGTAGAGTTGCAGCTCTGTTTCGCACGAGGGATTCCTATTTAGGATTCCTTCTCCCTCTTGAGAGGAATCTTGAAGGATTTCACTTCATTTCTCCACATCTAGGCTCAAGGCCAAGCCACCTCCTTCAGTCATAACGTTATTTATGCTGAAGTATAACATTGTGTTGCAGGGTGTTGCAGTGGAGGGTTCCACAACACCATTCCTTGGAACATATTTCAGAGGAGGGAGCTTCTATTCCTCGGGAAGGTTAGTGAGGAAGGTTTCAGAGATGATTTTCATATTTTTGCATCAGGCCAAGCATCTCCCATCATCTACAGTGTATTCCCTTCTCTAGACTACGTTATTTCAGTGTGTATCTGTAGTGGGGGTTTGCACCACTATCTTGGAGGGTGAGATCTTCAGTGCTAGGATCAGCCTTACACTCGGGAGATCCATTGGAGGAGGCTTTCTTCAGATTGGACATCATATTCAGCCATATCCATCTATTTCTAGTTTTGGGTTGCAGCGACTACCCTGAAACTTCGAAATTTCTACAGATTTTCCATTTGTATATATATTTCAGTCAATCCTTCTAAGGATTGTTGTACTATTGTTTTTAGGGGTTGAGAGCTTGCTCCCCCACATTTATTGAGCCTGATATTTTCATATCATTGTATTTTTATTTAGTATGTTTTAGTGTCTCATATAAACTGCACAGTCATAGCTTGGGCACTCTTGTGTAGCAGTGTTTTGTCATAGTTTATGTAGTTGTTTCTTGAGGCTGATTATTGCCTATCTTGAGTAGCTTCCTCCTCAAGATATTGTACACATTCTGCTGCTATTATGTTAATAAGATAACTATGAGTTCTTCTATCATTTTCTGAATTTTATGCAACACTTCTGTCTCATTTTTATGTTTGCATAATGCTTGATCTCCACATTTGGAACATCTTAAGATATTCCCAATAGTGCAGAATTTCCCTATTTTCGGATATTGCAATAAGCGTAATTCGAAATTAATAATGTCCCAAAAACAGATTTACACAGTAATTTGTCACCGTCCCTACCATTCCCCATCACGCACATTGGAGGGCCCATTATGTGACCTGTGAGCAATGTCATGCCTTGAAACCACTATCATTGCATTCCTCTAAATATGAGCTTCAATTTCCCTGAAGACATCTCCTTGAAAAAAACCATAAAAAAATCCCTTTTTGCATTGGCGCGGGCATCCAGTTCATCACTCGCGCCAATGGGGAAAATCCTACAAAGAGGCCGCTCCAACTGGCGCTCTGTCCCATAGTCGCAGTCGCGCCAGCCAATTTAAGGAGTGTTTTTTAAAATAAGATGGCGGAAGTTTCGTTTTAACAGACTCAGAAACCACTGTCTATCTTGAGTTGGGAGGTTTGGCTCCGGGAGTTCCATGAAAGGGAAGTGGTTTGCCACCTCTCATGGAAGCTTCCTTGGAGATAGGGCCAATCCCACAATTATAGGGATCCCAACTCCCCTTCCTCCATCTATAAAAGCTAGCTCTTTGCCATTGCAAGCTAGTCTTGAAGTGCCTAAGCCTTGAATCTCCAAGTTCTCAAATTCCCAAGAGCCTTCATGCTGCAAGAGCCCTCATTTTTCCCTTAAGGCCAAACTCGAGCAAGGAGACTATCATCGAGAGACTCTAAGAGAGGCTTGTCCCATCCCTGGCAGGCTTTGCGAGACGTGCACGACTGGAGACCCCTCCGAAGGAGACCTCAGCGTCAGAACATTGGTTGTACTCTCTTTCGATTGCTTATTAATGAATGACTACTGGTTATGGTTCCACTCTGTTTTTCACTTATGATAATGATGGGTTATATCCTTTCTGACTGATATATAGTTGCGTATTCTAGATTTTATGCTTGTATTCGTGTTGTTTCTTGCATGTGCAGGTGTCCATTCGCAGAGATCGTGGGGATCATGATCTGCCGAGGCTGAGGAACGGGAACGCTGTCTCTTCTACGAATCATAGCACTGGACTCCAGGTAGGCCTCCATCGTTGGTCTGTTTATTCGCAATTAGGAACTTGCGCTGTAGCATTTGATGATTGTTGCTAGACCCGTGCTGGGCTAGTAGGGATCGCCTCTGTCCGCAGAAGGGATTTACTTCCTCAACAATTTGGCGACTCTGCTGGGGATTATCTAGTTTTAATTGTCTCGTTTTGATTTTCTCATTTTGATTGTTTCGTGGTTCCTTGCTTGGTTGGCCTTCTGGGCTGGGTTCTTTTGCTATTTTTTGCTTCTTGGTTTGTTTGGATATCATTGATATGTTTCTGGAGTAGTTATTTTTTATTTTTGGCTGAGGAACTCGGCTGGCGCGCTTTTTAGCTCGACAATCGCACCATTTGGTGCATTTTGCTTTTGTATTGCCCACGCCAATTGCTTTCTGGCGCCAGTTACAACCTCACAGTCGTGCCACTCCTGTAAGGCATTAGGGTTTGCTCAGTTTTGAGCTCTCTGGGTCTGATCAATGTATTTCTTTTTTGTTTTTCAGCTACCTGAGTGTGTTGGAGTCCTCTTTGACTGGAAATTTGCCTTCGTCCTTTGGTTGTTTGCTTTTCTCCATCGGTTTCACGTTTTAAGCCCTAGGGCATCTAGTGGCTTTGTGTATCGAGCCCTCCTTAGGAGTTTTGGTGTTTTGTTAGTCCAGTCAATTCTCTGATTGCTCCTCCGCATTCTCTTAGTGGTTGTTCACCATTTCATTGCGATTTTTGGGTGATTACTCTTCTCTTCATTCAAACTTCATTTGGTCTTGCTTTGGACCTAGATTACACGGTCCATTGGAACCTTTGAGACTTTTTCTTGGTTTTGAGATACTTTGGTCGATTTGAGATCTGATTTTTTGTGTCATTGAGTGAAATTTGTTTGTTTTTTCTCTCTTAATATCGTTTCTCAAATTGTTTCTCTTTTTTTTTTCAGTTTGTTTAGTGCATCTAGCCATCAAACATTGAAAATTTTTAAAAAAAAATCTCTTTTGCTTTTGGTTGATTAGTGCAAATTGAAATCTTTTCGATTTTACTAGTAATTAGTGATTTGAATGAAAAGTTTTCGATTTCATTAGTTGCATTAGAGATATCATTGATTGTCTTCCGATCATTTTGTTTGTGTAAAAACTCTCAACTCTTCTGTAGCTATTTTTCATCGAACGAAATGATGTACTGTGGCATGTAGCTTTGCATTTAGGAGTTTTTGAGACCACACATTCGTTAGGGCCTGAAAACTGAAACGTAATTGAAGATCAACCTTAAAATCTACTCAATTTACACTAAGGCAGCATTGAAATCTAACGAAACACATTTGGAGGTCTAGCCTAGAGACGTGTTCCGACGTCTTTAAACCTAGTAGATGTCGTTCGCCTTTTGGCTTTTGACAGCGCTAGTACGGACTTGTGCTCCTCGTACCGTCGTGTATATAAAGGGAGACCCCTCTAGGTTCCAATCCTTTATCCATATGAAGCTGAGTCTGCCGCCCTATACCCGTGATACACCGGACATAGCATTCGGGGAGATTGCCTGCACATACGAAAAGTCCTTGGTTGATTTCTCTTTCATTTTTGAAACCAAGGTGTATATTGCAGTTCACGGTTATTTGGTACACCCTTTTGCCTAGTATTCCTGAGCAGTCATTTTGATCTTTTCTGACTCCCTAAATTTGAAAGGATCACCAAGCGCTTGTCCTTTCACGCTTGTGTCAAATTTGAAAGAGATAGAGTCATATTTTCAACCGTTTCTCGACTCTTGAAACATGAAATGGTGAAGTTTCTTATTTTTCAATGTGGTAAAAAATTAATCACCCACGATTACACGCCTTGTTAGACTTTGCCTGTTGACCATTTGATCGTGTGTCTTGACTCTTTTTCAGCCCGTGTGTGGTTTTGAGTCTTGATGGCAACTTTTTCAGAGTTTACCAACCAAGGAATCCCCTCAGAAGGGAATCCTGGTCATTTTCCTCCTTTTGGGAATGTTGGTGCTCCTTACATGGCAACGTTGTCCCTTCCTGGGTTAACTGTTGGGTTGCCTGTTTGGTTGTTTTCAACCTCTGTGGTCTCGAATATCTCCGCTACTGTTCAATCAGTTCCCCCACCTGAACAACATCATGTTGATTCCAAGGTGGACCTCTCCCCTTCTTCGCCTGTTTCTGCGTCCTCCTCTTCTACTTCGCCTGGTGAAAGCCTGGATTCGAGTAACCAGGTGGTTAAGAAGAAGAAGAAGAAGACAAAGAAGAAGAAGTCTGATAAGCAAGAGGCTAAAAGTGCAGCCACTGTTTCTGAAATATCTTCTCTTGATAAACCTTCCAACCCTCCACGGAAATTCAAGTTCCCTTGCATGTTGTGCACAAGGGACCATCTTCTTCGAGACTACCCTGGAATTCCTAAGGTACTCGAAGTATGGTCCAACGGTTGCCCGCCGTTGCCTTTGGCTTCCGGGAGTCAGGTTGGGGGCACGTCTTCAGCTGCTGCTGGTAAGACTCCTAAGAAGCAGGGTAAGATTACCAATCCCTGTAAGTTGTGTGAAGGGCATCATGCCATTCACCTTTGTCCTTATATGGATGAAGCCAAGTGAGTTTTGGACAACTCAACTGTTTCTACACCACGCCTCCCGGCTGGTTATAAACAGCTTTCTTTGAGTCCTCCACTAGCTGATCCTACGATTGGTCAAGAGTCATCCTTGGTCGATCCCACTCCCCCAGAAATTCAAATTCACAAATCCGTCCCTGACCAACCATTGGTTGTAGGATTGGTTGAACTGGTCCTGTCCGCGGTACACCAGGTCTTTTCTGTCAAGAGTGGATCTCACACCCCCCATGTCCTTTTGATTTCTTCAGATTCTTCAGACTTGGAGAAAGATTCTCCTGTCCATGTACTTCAAGAAGTTGCTCCTCTGCTTCCCATGATGGAGGCTCTGGAGGATATCCCTCCCGCCTTCGAGATGGAGGTTATGGAGGATGCTCCTTCTTCCGTAACACCAGGGGAAGACCTTCTCGGTTCGATGGTATCCCCTCCGAGTAGTCTGGTCGCCTCCTTTGATTGGAGTCAATTTGCAGGATTCCGCCTTCCGTCTTACGTGCCTTTCGAGATCACAGTACAGGCTCTTGGTCTGGTCGTACCCAGCACCATTATAGACGAAGGTGCCTCTGTTAGTATTCTATCCTCAACTACCTGGCAAGCTTTCGGTTCGCCGCTGCTTGCGCCTGTTACGCAGAATCTGTTGACTTTTAACAGAAGGACGAGTCAACCGTTGGGGATCCTTCCAAGGTTACCGGTTACTTTGGGAGGTAAAACCATCCATATGGACGTGATGGTCATTCCAGGCCCCTTGGATTTCAATCTGCTCCTGGGGCGCGATTACACCTATGCCATGGGAGCGCTCGTCTCCTCCCTCTTTCGTGTGGTCTGTTTTCCGCATGAAGGAAGGATTGTGACCATTGATCAGCTTTCGTTCTTTGGTCCTAATGTGGCAACTGGTCCACCATCACCCCCTCCTAGTTTTTATCCACCCGTTGTATCTGCTCCACCGCAGGTCAACTATGTGTCTACCTACCCTGTGCCCGTACTCAGTGAAGACGCCGTTGTGCATAGTGTACTGGGGGCATTGGGTCCTGACTTCCAGGATGTTTTCCTTCCATCGGGAGTGGAACTCTTGGAAGCACCGCCTTCTTGTTCATTTTTATGTAAGTTGGTTAGAGCACAGTTTCCTCCCTGTGTCAAGCTCTTTAAAAAATGAAACCAGGTTCTCGGAGCATAGTTCCTCCACTTGTGTCGAGCTCCTAAAAACAATGAAACAAGTTGTTTGAGGATAGTTCTTTTAAGTGTGTCAACCTCATTAAAATAATGAAACACGAGCATGTTCAATTCGCCTTTTTGTTTTGAACCTTCACTCCATTTTCAATGGACTGAAGCTTGGGGGGCATGCACCTCGAATTGAGACACCATGCTGGGGGGCATGCCCATCTTCCTCATTTCAAGCATAGTTTGCATATGTGTGTGTTCATGTGTGCTTTTAAGCTTGCATAAAAATGAAATGTGTGAGTAGATACATTGTGTGAATACATTTCGCATTGGGTCATTTGTTATGTAACTGATACATTAGATTACATTTGTATTAGAAATTTGCATGACATATAGAAAACATCATCACATGTAGAAGATCCATTCAAAATAGTCATATGTATATATATATATATATGTGTGTGTGTGTGTGTGTGTGTGTGTCGAAATGTTTGCACAGTGTGTGTCACATAAGATAAAAAATATACATGTTCGTCTTATTACATCCGGAGACGACACGTCTCTCAAAAATATGTGTGGTAAAAGCCCTAAAAGATCTAATCCGCATGGTGCTCATGATAACATGTAACTGCACGCACTAAGCATCTCAGAAGTCGGTGGAGTCGACTAGGCACTCCCACCGTATGTCGCTGGTACGCCATCGGTACATCTACCAGCCGGGCATAGTCCGGGATCCCTCGGGCGATACCCTCGAGATTCTGGACCAACTCCTCCCCTCCTGTACCCTCCGCCTGAGGATCAGGTGCGAGAAGAGTCCTCCGCGCGATTGGAGACATACCGGCTGGTCTCTCTGGGCCCACATCTGCATACATATAAAATGTGTCAGGACGAACGTATATTAACAAAAAAAATCATAAAACGAAAAAAATCAAAAAATGAGGTCATACCCAACTCCTCGTCCCAATCATCTCCTTCTGGCAGTGGGAGATCTGGGTCTCCGGTGAAATCGGTTCCTGCATGTGGCCAGTCCTCCACTACGATCAACTGGCGCCGCAACCACCCAAAAAACTCCGGCCTCCATGACATCTGTTGGCCTCCTCCAGCTCTGGGCATTAGTGCTGCCCAGCGAGCCATTCTTGGTTCTCGTGGAATCGGCTCAGCTACGATGGCCCCTTGGCCTTGGAAGATTGGTAATCGTTCCAGAATAAACGATACCAGGACGGAACCGTAGCCGAACTGTTTCAGTTTGGCTTGCTTTCATTTTGTAAGCTGTCTCTTCATGTTTATTGTTACTACTGTAGCCCAGTCAAACAAAAGTGGAGTCATGCACTCTGAGGCCAGCAGGAGTTGGGCCTTCGAGGCCTCGTGCGGTGCCTGCGACCCTGCAGCCCGCGTGATGGTATGTAGAACTACCCTCAGGGCCAGATCGAGGATGGTATGGATATCCACCTTTTTACTCCCTGATACCATTTGCGCCCTTGGGCACACTCATGCCATCACTTCTTCCATCTTCTCGCCGGATGGTCTGCTCCCAGTCAAGATGGGCACCGAACCTCTGCGAGACAGTCCGGTTATAAAGTACACATCATAAACCTCCAGCTCCAACACCTGGTCTCGTAACTTGAACACTTGTTCCTGTTCATCCCATATACTGATCAGATACTGGAGGAGCTCAGGCTGGGCTCGTAAACAGGGTGTTAGGAAGAACTTTTTTAACCCACAGTTTCTGAGGGCATTCATGCAAGCCTCATTTTCTATGGCCTGTTCGTCCTCTTCCCCATGCTCTCTTTCTTTCCACTCAATCGCCATTTTTCTTGATTTCCTGCATCCACATGGTCACAAACCCTTAATTAGGTCTCTGTTGGGCTTCAAATTCCATTCAAATTGATTAAAATTTCGAATTTTTAGGGGGAAATTTGGGTTCGACCGCTGGCGCGGCTGTTTTGTGAATAGTCGCGCCAGGTGGCGCGAGCCCTTTGCATATAAAAGCCCATTGGCGCAGGTCCGTGCCTAATACCCCCGCCAATGAGCGAGCCCTAAAAATTTTAAAAAGTTGCTACAAAAGTCTGATGCATGAGGGAAAACTATTAAAAATGGATTGAAATGAAGTACAGGGAAGCGCCTCTTACCTGTAAAAGACGAGAATCTGAATGGTAAACCGGATCTGTCGCAATCACCGTCAGAAGTTTGCACACCAAATGGACCACGGCTGCTTTTCACCAAGGTAAATAGTAAAAGTAATTTTGTTTTTTACCATTTTGACATATTTATAACTTTTCGATCCAAATTAAGTTTTAAAAGTTATTTTTCTCAAATATTTTAATATATTATGTCGAAAATGGGTTTTACGCTTGCTTGGTATGTGCAGCAACAGGTTTTACGCGACTTGCACGGTGAAACGAGTTGTATTTTATACTTTTTCGGACTCGGTAAATACACGAAAAAGTCACTTTGGAGTCATCTTTCAGCTCTTTTCTGACTCTCTAAACATGAAAAGATTGCCGAGGCCCTTGTCGTTTCGATCTCATTAAAATGGACACGAATCGACATTCACCCAGTATAAGTTTAACCCTTTTTCGGGCTGGGATGGATTGAGTACGAAAAAGGAATACCCTAGCCTATCGCGACTAGGAGGTTTTCCCGGATATTGTTTTCTACCTTTTCGGATCTGGGAAACTATTTACGAAAAGGGACCTATGGAGTTTTCTTTTCCGCTGTCTTTTCAAACTCTCTAAACATGAAAAGACGCCAAGTTCTTCCTTTGTCAGACTCGTTAAACCCTGATGACATTGGATTTCGTCGAAATGACGTTCTCCGAGTTTCTCCTTCCTAGGACTCGTTAAATGCACTAGGATGGATTCGCCCGAAGGGCGGACTTATATGACAAGCATATGGTATCCTCTTCAAGCTTGTGTAAAAATAAAGAGGTACTCACCGAAATGGTGGGGAAAAATGGAACCAATATCGTTGTCGTCGGCAGTATGTCGCTCTTGAACATGGCACTTGTCTGCATTCGTGTCGGGTTGGGGACATCTCATCTCGTTTTTTCACTTGCTTCCGTGGGTTTGGGTAATCCTTTTTGACCTCTCCTCTGCTCATTGCCTCGTCACCATGACCTCTGATCCGTTGATGTCAAATAATGCCAAAACCACTATTTGTGCCGTTATATGTTCAAGAGAAGTTGACCTCTGCAAATATCAACCTTCCTCTGATTCTCATATGGTCTTGATTCACAACAAAAACATCATGTTCCTCTGTCTCGTGTCGATGATGTGGGAAACATTATGGCCCACCTTCGATCAAGGTCACTTCCTGTCGACTTCAGCTCATTATCCAGGAAGCTGATCTAGAGACTCTTTTATGGTACCTTGGAGCCTGCATGCCTCAATGGCGGGTTCGTCGCATTCGACGTGAGGTTCTCATCATTGGCCTCCGATCGAGTGATTCTACGGGTGTTCGATGCCAGCTCATTGATTCACATGCCGTAGATTGTACCTATAGTACCTTGAGGGCCATTGTCATTATTGGTGGTTCCTCTCACGTCTGTTAACAACTTTCATCATTGGCTGGTAATCAGACGATGTTCTTGCATGTTCGACTTCAGCTCACATATTCGCATGCTTGAACTTGTACTTTTTTCGGGTCGAGATGGAGCGCAAGACCCTGGATTGTGTCTGTTGTAATCCAGGCTGCGATATTGTGGATTATTATGATTATTTACATGACTTATTCACTGGATGGCTGCGACCATACCTGAGTCTATTTATCGATCCTCACTGGATGGCTGCGACCATTCCTTAGATCTAGATTATTGTATACTCTGTTTTGGATGGCTGCGTCCATAACACATATAAATCATGTACTTGAGATATCAGTTGTATTTCTCCACGCAGGTTTTCCGACGGCGGAGCTTCAGTTGGACACGTTCTCGTAAATAATTTCACCCCTCTCTCTCTCTCGGGCCTCATGCTTTAGGGGGCATCTGTTACACAGTAATTTGTCACCGTCCCTACCATTCCCCGTCCCACACATTGGAGGGCCCATTATGTGACCTGTGAGCAATGTCATGCCTTGAAACCACTATCATTGCATTCCTCTAAATATGAGCTTCAATTGCCCTGAAGACATCTCCTTGCAAAAAACCATAAAAACATCCCTTTTTGCATTGGCGCGGGTAGCCAGTTCATCACTCACGCCAATGAGGAAAATCCTACAAAGAGGCCGCGCCAACTGGCGCTCTGTCCCAGAGTCGCAGTCGCGCCAGCCAATTTAAGGAGTGTTTTTTAAAATAAGATGGCGGAAGTTTCGTTTCAACAGACTCAGAAACCATTGTCTATCTTGAGTTGGGAGGTTTGGCTCCGGGAGTTCCATGGAAGGGAAGTGGTTTGCCACCTCTCATGGAAGCTTCCTTGAAGATAGGGCCAATCCCACAATTATAGGGATCCCAACTCCCCTTCCTCCATCTATAAAAGCTAGCCCTTTTCCATTGCAAGCTAGTCTGGAAGTGCCTAAGCTTTGAATCTCCAAGTTCTCAAATTCCCAAGAGCCTTTATGCTGCAAGAGCCCTCATTTTTCCCTTAAGGCCAAACTCGAGCAAGGAGACTATCGTCGAGAGACTCTAAGAGAGGCTTGTCCCATCCCTGGCAGGCTTTGCGAGACGTGTACGACTGGAGACCCTTCCGAAGGAGACCTCAGCGTCAGAACATTGGTTGTAATCTCTTTCGATTGCTTATTAATGAATGACTACTGGTTATGGTTCCACTCTGTTTTTCACTTATGATAATGATGAGTTATATCCTTTCTGACTGATATATAGTTGCGTATTCTGGATTCTATGCTTGTATTCGTGTTGTTTCTTGCATGTGCGGGTGTCCATCCACGGAGATCGTGGGGATCATGATCTGCCGAGGCTGAGGAACGGGAACGTTGTCTCTTCTACGAATCATAGCACTGGACTCCAGGTAGGCCTCCATCGTTGGTCCGTTTATTCGCAATTAGGAACTTGCGCTGTAGCATTTGATGATTGTTGCTAGACCCGTGCTGGGCTAGTAGGGATCGCCTCTGTCCGCAGAGGGGATTTACCTCCTCAACAAAAATGATGTCATGAACTTTGGTAGGTGATGTCTTTCCCCAACAAAGATTCCAAATTTAGTGATATTTGTAGGAATTGGCCACTTGATGATGGCCTCCATATTTGTGGGATTATGCGATGTTTGTTTTTTAAGCCATGTTGTGTAGAATAATTTGGATAATTTTGAATTTATTTTAAAAATAAACATCAAAAATTTTGGTGTTGGTTTTGTGGCAAGTGATTTGGTAGGAAAGCTAAAATATTAGTTTGATTTCCTAAATCAATCTAGTATATCTAGAAGTCCAAAACAACTATAATAGAGTTGGATTTATTTTGCAACTCAAAGATTTATGCTAAACAAAGATTTATGTCTAGTATATCTATTGTACACATGCTAGTCCAAATTTTTGAGATAGCATGGTTTTTGGATTTATTAGTTGTTTAGTAAATCAATTTTATTTTTGATATTTAACTATATGCTAAACAAAGAGTTGGATTTTTTTTGCATGTAGCAAAAATAAACAGGTTGATAGTTGACAACCATCTCTTTTTTCTTGCACAACATGCACATGAAGAATGTATTTTGGTTTATGTATAGAAATAGAAATACTTTGTTTTTTTTAGGAAAGAAAAATATCACATTGCCTCCACTTATAAGTCTTCCACCTCAATTTTACTAAGGCTTAGGGACCAACCAAAACTATCACAATCGAGGCAAGTACAACTATAATAATTTATTTGCAACCCTGGATTGAATGAATTTGGTCTTTTAATTATATGGCATGAGTTTAGTATCATTCCATTGGACGAGTCTTTCTTCAAAGTTCTAGTGAAATCTCTAATCTACCTTGCTATGTCGTATTTGTGTCTCTCCATTTTAATTAAGGAAGAAGGGAAATGGTGGGAACATTATCATCCTATGGCCTCAATGAAAAATTAGTGGTGTCAAACACATTATTTTTCTCCTCGTCATTCATACCCTTATCCTAAACTCGTATTTTTTCACAGTTCCAATGAAGCAATTGTGCCAATTTTTTCAAGTATCAGAATCATCAACCAACAGTTCTCATGTTATTGTAAACCAATTATGCTAGTACGATTGTTTCATTATGTAACAACCTAGGTAATGCTATGATTTTGGTGAAGAATTTCATCCTAGGAGGTTTTTTTATCTCACTGATTATATGTGTTCCTAAACATGGATAATCGGCAGAGTTTTTCCCTCCAACCTCAACCCCAAATCTAGGGTGAAATTCATCGTCGATGTCTGAGGTGATTCCTAGTGTTCATAGTCGAGTCTATTGTAAAAGCGATTTGGAATAATTCAAGCTAATTGGCTAAATTATTCTATTACAAATCACTTGGTCTACTAGATCATATTGTGTCAAAAAATTGGGTAAGTATTATGAGGGTCTATAACGAACGGTTATTCCCCCTTTGAGGGTTGAATTTGTAAAATATTATATAAAAATTATGTTAGTGCATGGTCCCTCATACTTAGACACCATGGCTGAAATATTTGAGGGTGGAAAAATAATTAATCCCCTCGTGAGTTAATTAATTAATTTTTCTAGAAAAAAAAAAAATTAAAGCCAAAAAAATAATTAATTTAGATCCAAAATTAAAATGTTAGAGAAATTAATTTCTCCAAGTCGAAAAATTCATGGGTCTAAAAGAAGTTAAATTTTGGAGGTCCCCCACCAAGGGAATATTGGAAATTTCAATAAATTTGGACCCTTGGACCTTGGTGGTTAACTCAAAGTCAAATTTTTGAGGAAAATATTTCAAAATAATTATTTTTGAACTAATAAAAAATGGTTCTAATAATAAATTCGAAAATTCTTCAAAAATAAATATTTTCGACGCCAAGATTAAAAGTTGATTAAAGATTTATCAACAGTCGAGATTATTTTGACAGAGATCAAACCAACTAGCCATTATTTTCCACTTGGAGGAATTTCTATATAAATAAAAGGCTATTTAGCTTTTATAGATAATTATTATCTTTGGTTTGATGTAATTTTGTAAACGCTGGTGTGAAGCCATTGTTCTGTTGGGAACATTTGAATCTCATAATAAAATACTTTGGGGTACAGTTCATGGTGTCTTTGTCTCATTGATCTGTGGTATGTGTTTTTCTATATTGTGCTTCAATATTATATAAATTGTTATTCTATTTGTAGATGACAGGAACATTCTATTGGTAAGTTTTGGGTTTATCTTAGGTGATCTAATTAATTGTATGATCTAATGATTTTTCTTAAATAAATATATAGAGTTTCCAGGTTCCTCGGCCCTTGGGCTTCAAGTTCACAGACTATGGGCACAAACTGACCTTGTTTGGACCTCAGATATTTCATGTGATTCTCTCAATTCACTAAGGCTATGGTTAATATCTATATTTTAAAATACATCAAGCCATTGTCAAATTTTATAAAAAAAACAAATATTCTTCAAAAAATCTTTCAAGCATTGTGCATTTGTATAGTTTGTAAATTATTTTTGTAGAATTATTTTTGTAATTAATTTATTCTAACTCTTGTTTTGCAGCTGATTTGGGTTTGGGGTTTATTTTTCAAATTTTGTATATATTAGGGTTTCAGGTACTTGTATTTTCATTTGCACGAGTTTTATTCAAGAAAATTTGTTGGGTTAGAGCTAGATCTTGGCCCTTGAGGGTAAGATCTAGTCTCTAGAATTTTGTGCAGGGCTAGAATTAGTGAATTTTTGGTAAATATTGCAGATCTAAGGTGAATTGAATTTTTGGCAAGAATTTGTAAAATTTTTAGGGTGTTTAGGCCCATTGTGCTCCTCTACCATAGCCGTTTAACCTTCCTTATCTTGGCCATGTCCCTATCTTTCCCTATAACCCTAGGCGTCAAACTTTTCTCCATGGTTGTGGTCTTTTCAAGGCATTAAGGCATAGGTGCAGGCCCCTAGAGGCCTCGACTTACCTTCCTAGCCCCTTTCGTGGGTGTTTTATGCCTAGATAGGCATGGCCATAAGGCTTAAGGCTCTCAGCCTCCCCTTGCATCCTTGTTGCATGCCTTGGAATTCCTCCTCCTATCGTCGACCCTGCTTCTTCTCCTTCGACCTGCCTCCTTCCTCCTCTACTAAACATTAATCCCTCTCAAATACCCTTATCCCTCCTCCCTCCCCTAGTCGCAACCCTCTAAGGCATCTCAACCCTTCCCTTAGCCTAGTGGAAGCCTTTCAAGGATTTTCGTGAGGCCTTTTTTGCCTCTAGGCCTTAGCCGCAAGCCTATCTAGGCCTTTAGCCCTAGTCGCAGGCCTATTAGGCCTTACTACCCTATATTCTAACCCTCTTCCTTACCTCATCCACCCTCATTTTACTCTGTGGTATAAATTTGATTTATGAACTATATATTAGTGTGTTTTGCAGAGGTAATTGGTAAAAGTTGGTTTTTTCAGGTACGATAGCTCTTGGGAAAATTTTGAGCAAAAATTTGGCAAGTGAACTTCAAGGCCTAAGGCCTAAAGGTTTGACCTCTAAACCTCATTTTTTTCTCACTATTTGCTACAACAATCTAATATCTTCTTAACAGTGGTGAAAAAAACATATAAGTGGCATAAATATTACATCTAATATATGTAATCCATTTACATGTCACTTAAGGAAATTGGGATTCATAATTTGGCATAAATCTAATTGTTTTGATTATGTCATCCATGCATCTAACATCTGATATAAAAGTGGTATTTGCATCATAAAAGGGCTAATCAACTCATAATTTAATATTGGCAAACTTGGTTTAACATTTGGATTCATATTTATCATTTTTGGCAAGCATATGCATCTTGCATTGTGCATCTAGGAGGATCTAAAGTGATTCATCTTTTTGTTGTTATAACACTCAATTATTGCTCATTTGGATGATATTGAATCATAAGCAACAAAAGAAATTTCATATTTCCATGCTCTATTGATAATAAGTGTTTCATGGTTTTTTGTGTTATTGAGCTAACATTGTGTTTTCCTTGTGAGTTCATAAGTTACAAAGTTCATAATTCACATCTATTAAACTTGCTCTCTAAAAGCAGTTTAAATATCAATTGGAATCTTCTTATATGAGTGGTTTCATCACTTGTCTTGAGACCTAATTAATTGGCATAAGAACCTTGGTGATCTCTTATTTTCATTCTTGTTTCATTTCTTCTATATATTTGTGAATGGTAATCTCATATTGGCATGAGTGTTCTTTACTGGAAGGCTTCTAATCTAATTGAGAAGATCTTGATAATCAACCAATATTAGCATAATATCATTGATAATATTCTTGTGGAATCATCATTGGAATATTTCTAATTGGCATCTCATGTTGAATCGTTAGTTGATTGTTTTAAGTGGATAAGTACTCTAACTTTCCTTAATTGTTATCATTGTTATCATTTATTGGTTAATATATTTGTGGAAGATGATTTTGTCTTAAGCACTTGGGTAGTTATTTTGAAAATATCTCTTGTTTATTATTGGCACTTGTTAAATTGGCACTTGTCTTATGGTTGAGATTACTTATTCCAGGCATTCTTCAATACTTGCTATCTTAAACGTGAAGTAAACCACAACTAAGTACTTAAGGGAAACAATTAATTAATCTCACCTTAAGCATCACTCATAATCCTTGCATCTCATTTTAGGACCAGTATTACATCTAATAAATTACCTCCAAGCATAATTTTGGTTGATAGACAATGGGACAATCTTTCTCATCTAGCTTGAGGATTCTAGCACCTCTTTAGTGGTTAACACAGTGACCTTGCAGTCTTCAGAGCCAAAGTCTCTACAGCACTGAAGGCATCAGGTGGTTAGTACCTAAGGGGAGGTATCATTAATCAAGTCGTTTCTTGCTTCCCCTTGGCCTATTTCTTGGGAACCTACTCTAGAGACTAGTTCCAAAATAGTTAAGGAAAAGGATACATCTAAAATAGGCATTTAATTAAAAGTAGCCAAGATTTTTGCACCACACCTAGTTCTTAGGATTTTCATAGCATATAGGATATCCATTCATTCAAGCAACGGTTGTTCATCCGGTCACTTGGTCTCAAATTGATATAAATCAATAAATTGACTTCATAAGGCATTGGTCTCACGTTTAAATCTAATATTATCTATAAATATTTCTAAATCAACCAAGTGGCTAGGACATTCAATCATGTCTCCTGAAGTCGTTGGTTGTAAAATTGTCTTTCATCTTCCATAGGGACTACCCCCATCGCCTGTTGTAGGGGACAAATAGAACTGAGAGTTCAGGGATAAGAGTGGCAGCCCCCGACCTGAGTCGTTGTCACATTGTGCCTATACAATATTAGCGACAATATTTTCTGGTGTCGTTGTCGGGGACCATCTTTTTCTTGGCGCTTCAATGACAATCTCTCATTTCTCATCCTTTTCCTTAGCCCGTCAAGCAACACAACATTTTTTGGTGCCATTGTCAGGGACCAATTTATTGGACCTTAGATTTCCAACATTTTTCTTAATTATCTTCATCTTATTATTATGTCAAATTCATTCCTTATCCCATCAATTCCACATTTTTTGGCACCATTTTTTCCTTATCTGTTCATATTTTCATCATTTTTTCCTATATCCTCTCACTAATATTACACTTGTTCATCCATTTACAAAAGCTTACACTAGAATAAATCTTGGTAGTTTGACCAACCTCGCTCTCAAAACCTGGTTGAACAAATTACATTCTAGTAAATATTCATTTTTCTCATACAAGAAGCCCTCCCTAAAATCCATCTGCTTCTCCCTGACTAACTTTTTGATATTTTTATTTTGGAGTTAGATTCATGTTCAAGTGGAGACGTTGCCTCTTTCATTTCTTTAAATAATTTCTGCTAAAATTTTGCTTCTTATGGATCTCTTGTTTTTCTTGAACATGGATCTTTCTCCTACATCCATTGGCCAATTTTCCCCTTGAAGCAAGTCATCATGGATGACTTGTTCGCCCCTTTTCATTTTACTAACATTCCTCATGATATTCCGGAAAGGGATATTGATAGATTACCTTCTTGCATGAGTAATGATACAATCACTGCTACAGATCACATCAAAACATTCAAAACTTTTCTGGAAAGATATGCTCATGCAACTGCATACAATCATGAAGACGTCAAAATGCGACTCTTTTTCCTTTCTTTGGAAGGTGATGAAAAAGATTGGTTTTATGATTTCCCTGACAATTATTTTGATTCTTTATAAGCCATTTTCAGCGATTTTAAAGATAGATATTAAGATCAAAAGGATTCACCTTCCGCTAATTACAGTATAAAGAAATATAACCTTATAAGGGACCCAACTATCGTAGAAAGGGGTTATGAGAATATGCCACATCAATATTTTCCATATTGCAGACCTTGTGATTATTTTCATGATGAATCCACTTGTGTCATTGCAAGAAGAATCCATGATAGTGGAAGGGCAGGGACGAAGGATCAAATTTATATTTATGATGAGAAGGGAAATGATCAACATATTATCAAGGAATTAAAGTAAATAATTATAGACATGCAATTTAGTCTAGCACAGTTGATGAATACCATGGAACTTAATCAAGAGAGATTGATAGCAGATCATGCCAAGGATATGAGATCTGTGTACAACAAATTGTTATCCATAGAAGAAAAACATGATGAGGAGTGAAAAATCATGGAAGCAAATCATAAAGAGGAAATGAGTTCTATTCAATAAAATCATGATAAATTGATAAAGGACATAAAATCTAATCAGATACTTCTTCAAAGCAGGTTACAAGTAATGGAAGTTACTCAATATAATCATAGAATCACATTTCAGGACATGATGGAGACCATGGAGGAAAATCATACCAGGGAAATCAATGTTATAAAGGATGAAGATGTTAAACAAATTAATGCCATGATAATTGAGCATATCACTCTAGAGAATAAGCTACAAATAATGGAAAAATGATAGGTTCAAGAACTCCAGTTCAGACCAGATCATCTAGAGCATAAGCCTCCCAACTTACCTTTGTCTGATTACATTGACTCCATTGAGAAGTGGTTAAATGACGATGATCTAGGTAGAATGGAAACTGAGAGAAATCATATTGATGCTTGCAAAATTGATCCATCGGCTTTGACAAAATAGGGTCATGAAAATAAATAAGAGAGGGTCACAAAAGTATTGGACACCCCAAATTTTATGCACGAGTGTTTTCCTAATTAGGAAGGAATTTGTAGGCCAACCAAATTATCATCAACATCACATCCTGTCAAAAGAAAAAGTAAAAAGGGGAAGACAAAAAGGAAGATGTTTGATGCATTTGATGGTCAAAAGCAGCTCGATATCCAGATAAGTCAAAGTCCTAGCATCTTCAGAATCCAGCATGGCACGTCGGAGAAGCAACCCACAAACATGTCAAAAATTTGACAGATGGTCAATATGCACTATGTTAAAGACATTTTATGCCATGGGGCATCTTTTGTATAATATATCTAACCCTAATCCTTTTCATTTATGTCAGTAGTTAGTTTCCTTTTATGCAATTATGTTATATTTCTTTTATTTCTAGTTTTTTCAGAGTAGATTTTTTCTATTCCAACGAATTTCTATATATGGATGATGATTTATATTTTGAATGGATATCTATTTGATATACTTCTATTTTCTCTGATACAGGATTATGGACTCTCACATTGTTTCATTGAAGCAACGTGTCCCCATATGGATTCAAATTGTGCATGCATTTTGTCACGGTTCCAAGGAAGCATTTGTGCCAAATTTTTCAGGGATAAGAATCATCAACCAACAGTTATCATGTTATTATGAACCTATTCTGCAAAATTGTAATGTAAAGTATGCTAGCACGATCGTTAATTATGTAACAACCTAGGTAAGCCTATTATTTTGGCAACAAATTTCATCCTAGGAGGTTTTTCGTCTCACTGATTATTTGTGTTTCTAAACATAGATGATTGATGAATTTTTCCCTCCAACCTCAACCCCAAAGATAGGGTGAAATTTATCGTCGAAGTCTTAGGTGAGTCCTAATGTTCTCAGTTGAGTCTATTATAAAAGTGATTTGGGAATAATTTAAGCTAATTGGATAAATTATTATATTACAAATCACTTGGTCTACAAGATAATATTGTGTCGCAAAATTGGGTAAGTATTATGAGGGTCTATAACGAACGGGGTATTCCCCCTTTGAGGGTTTAATTTGTAAAATACCATGTAAAAAATATTTTAGTGCATGGTCCCTCATAATTATACACGAGCTAAAATATTTGAGGGTGGAAAAATAATTAATCTCGTCATGAGTCAATTAATTGATTTTTCTGGCAATTAAATCTTAAGCCAGAAAATTGATTAATTTAGAGCCAAAATTAAAATGTTAGAGAAATCAATTTCTCCAAGTGGAAAAATTTGTGGGTGTAAAAGAAAAATTTTGGAGGTCCCCCACCAAGGGAATATTGGAAATTTCAAGAAAATTTGGACCCTTGGACCTTGGTGGTTAAGTCAAAGTCAAAATTTTGAGGTAATTACTACAAAATAATTATTTTTGAACTAATAAAAATGGTTCTAATGAGAAATTAGAAAATGCCTCAAAAATAAATATTTTTTACGACAAAGATTAAAAGTTGATCAAATATTTATCAACAGTAAAGATTATTTGACAGGGATCAAGCCAACTAATTGTTATTTTCCACTTGGAGGATTTTCTCTATAAATAGAAGGTTATTGAGGTTCCATAGATAATGATGATATTTGGTCTGATGTAATTTTGTAAGCTTTGGTGTGAAGCCACTCTTCTGATAGGAACATTTGAATCTCATAATAAAAGACTTTGGGGTATATTTCATGGTGTCTTTGTCTCATTGATCTGTGGTATGTGCTTTCCTATATTGTGCTTCAATATTATATAAATTGTTATTTCATTTGTAGATGATAGGAACATTATATTGGTAAATTATAGTCTTACCTTAGGTGATCTAGTTCATTGTATGATTTAACAATTTTTCTTAAAGAAATATATAGACTTTGCAGGTTCCTCGGCAGTTGGGATCCAAGTTCACAGACTGTGGGCATAGGTTGACCTTGTTTGGACCTCGGATATTAATGTGATTTTCTCACTTCGCTAAGGTTATGGTTAATATCTATATTTCTAAATACATCAAGCCATTGTCAAATTTTATAATAATAATAATAATAATAAAGTATTCTTCAAAAATATTTCAAGCGTATTACATTTGTAAAATTTGTAGATTATTTTTGTAATTTATTTATTCTAACTCTTGTTTTGCAGCTAATTTGGGTTTGGGGTTTATTTTTCAAATTTTGTATATATTGTGGTTTTGGGAACTGTATTTTCATTTGTGCAGATGATATTGAACAAAATTTGCTGGGTTAGAGCTAGATCTAGTCCCTTGAGGGTAAGATCTAGTCTCTAGAATTTTTTGCAGGGTCACCATCAATGAATTTTGGGCAAATATTGCAGATCTAAAGAGAATTGAATTTTTGGCGAGGGTTTGTAAATTTTTTAGGGCCTATAGGCCCAACATTATTTTCTACCCTAATCATCTAGCCTTCCTTAGCATGGTCACAACCCGGTTTTCCCTATAACCTTATTCGTTATAATTTTATCTCTAGTTGTGGGCTTTTCAGGTCCTTAAGGCCTAGTAGTAGGCCCCTAGAGACCTTGGCTTGCCTTCCTAGCCCCTGCCCTGGGTTTTTTAGGCCTGGTCGTAAGGCCTAAGGCCCTTGGCCTCCCCTTGCATCCTTTTCGTAGGCCTTGGAAGGCCTCCTCCTGCCCTCGACCCTCTTTCTTCTCCTTTGTCCTGCCTCCTCCACTAAGTCTTCCCCCCTCTTGGATCCCCTTATCCCTCCTCCCTCTCCTAGTCACATTCCTCTAGGGCCTCTCGGGCCTTACCTTATCCTATTAGAAACCTTTCAAGGCTTGTCGTGAGGCCTTTTTGGCCTCTAGGCCTTAGCTGCAGGCCTATCTAGGAATTTAACCCTAGTCGCTGGCCTCTTAGGCTTTGCTTCCCCATATTCCGACCCTCTTCCTTACCTCATTCGCCCTCATTTTATTCTATGCGGTATAAATTTTATTTTTGAATTGAATATTGGTGTGTTTTGCAGAGGTAATTGGTAAAAATTGGTGTTTTTAGACACCATAGCTCTTGGGAAAATTTTGAGCAAAAATTTGGTAAGTGAACTTCAAGACCTAAAGCCTAAGGGTTTGACCTCTAACCCTCATTTTTTTCTCACTTTTTTCTACAGCGGTCTAATATCTTCTTAACAGTGGTGAAAAAAACACACAAGTGGAATAAATATTACATCTAAGATATCTAATGCATTGATATGCCACTTAAGGAAATTGGGGTTCATAATTTGGCATAAATCTAAATGTTTTGATCATTTTATTCTTTGCATCCAAGGTTTGGTATAACAATGGTACTCGAATCATAAAAGGGCTAATTAACTCATAATTTCATATTGGAAAAATTTCTTTAACATATGGGTTCATATTTCTCACATTTGGAAAGCATATGCATCTTGCATTGTGCATCTAGGAGGATCTAAAGTGATTCATCTTTATGTTTTCATAACACTTAGTTATTGCTCATTTGGATGGTATTGAATCATAAGCAATAAAAGAAATTTCATATTTCCATGCTCTATTGATAATAATTGTTTCATGGTTTTATGTGCTATTGAGCTAACATTGTGTTTTCCTTGTGAGTTCATAAACTACAAAGTTCATAATTCACATATAATATACTCACTCTCTAAAATCACTTTAAATCTCAATTGGCATCTTGTTACATGAGTGATTTCATCACTTGTATTGAGATCTAATTAATTGGCACAAGAACCTTGGTGATCTCTTATTGTCACTCTTGTTTCATTGCTTCTATCTATTTGTGAATGGTAATCTCATATTGGCATTAGTGTCCTTTACTTAAGGCTTCTAATCTAATTGAGCATCTCTTGATAATTAAGTAATATTGGCATAAGATCATTGATAATATTGATGCAGAATCATCATTAGAAGATTTCTAATTGGCATCTCATATTGAATCAATGGCTAATTGTTTTAAGTGGATAAGTACTCTAAGTTTCCTTAATTGTTATCATTGATATCATTTATTTGTTAATGTATTTGTGGAAGATAATTTTGTCTTGAGCACTTGGGTAGTGTTTTTTGAAAATATATTGTGTTTGTTATTTGCACTTGTTAAATTGGCACTTGTCTTGCGGTTGAGATTACATGTTCCAACATTGTCAAGTAGTTGTTATCTTAAACTTGAAGTAAATCATAAATAAGTACTTAAGGAAAACAATTAAGTAATCTCACCTTAAGAATTACTCATAATCCTTGCATCTTGTTATCACTTAGGGAAAGCCCTACCTACAAAGAGAAACACTAAGGTAACCTCAAACCACTTTTAGGTTGAAAATTGGCCCTTCAACCCGAAGGGGGATATCTCCATAAAACTCAACTACTCTATGGTCACTTTAGTAGAAGGTTTTCTGCAATTGAGTTCAGGTGGCCATATTTGGATTTAGGTGTGAATTGGTTGGATGATCTTCAAAACCTACCATTGGGCATGGAGTCTAGCTATCAACCAAATGAGAACATAGATCTAATGAGCAAATTGCACAAATCATGGGAGTAACATGTCCTTTGACTATTTGGGAGATTTAGAAAAAAGGTAGACTGAGAGAAAACATAGTTTTATTAGTGTTGAAAAAAACAAGTATTTAATGATTGATAACTTAAGAGAGGGGCATCAAATGAAATAAAATCTCATAAACTAATATTTCAGACATGGAAGAAACAATTAATAACAAAGAAACACTGGCAAGGAAATGAAACACATGAATTTCATACTAATTTCCCATTAAACACTTAAAATACATTCAAGGTTGCTCAAGTATACAGACTACAAGTGTTTTCCAATCAAAATCCAACCCTTTCTCATTCTTCAGTATTTGTCTTTATAAGAAAATTACAAACTAAAATCAGTTTCTCCTCTTAATTACAAATTGCTAAAAATACAAGAGATAAATTGTATCTCTCAAATATATGTACATGAAAATATTTTCAAACCTATATGCATCTAAATATCATGTTGTTTCAGGAGTTATTTTTGGATAATTTGATGAGGTGGCATCCAAGTCACAAACTGTCCATGAGTTTTTCCCTCATGAATTCTTGAAAAATAAGTTCTAGTGATCCCTTCGAATCTCCAAATAGGTGACACCTGTTAGAAAACTGAGAGAGAATTTTCTAAATGGGTCCATTATGGACAAAAACCTCTTTCAATTTCGTAAAATTAATTCTCATTTGACCAGGATATGGTTTTGAAAATAGTTACTAAAACATGATTGTAAAATCCTGAAAAATAACCTTTCAAATATACCTTCAAATATTCCAAACCGTAACACATGTTAGAAAACCGATATATTTTTTTCTAAATGGTTCCATTGTGGACAAAAAATCCTTTTAGTTTCATAAAATTAATTTTCATTTGTCTCAGACATTATTTTGAAAATAATTACTAAGACAGGAAAATAATAAATTGCCTGAATCCTGAAAACTAGGTCTCAAATATTCCTTGGAATATCTCAAACCATTGCACCTATGTAAAAAAATAAAGAGGCTTTTTTAAATGAGCCAGTTAGTAACAAAAAACTCCTTTTATTTTTAAAATTTCGTTTCCAGTTGCTTAGAAACCGCGCCCGAACTTACTGCCTTCTACAGGAAAAATAGAGTAAAATTGAGTTTATTACAGAAAAACGTTGACACTACCATTGTTAGCATTTTTTATTTTTTATTTTTAATTTTATAATAACAATGTGATAACACATCTTATTCTAGGACTAGCCTTACATCTAATAAATTACCTCCAAGCAAAGCTTGGTTGATATATAATAGGATAACCTTTATCATCTAGCTTGAGGAGTCTAGCACCTATTTAATGGTTAACACAGTGATGTTGCAGTCATCAGATCCATAGTATTTGTAGTCCAGAGGCACCGGGTGGTTAGTACCTGAGGGTAGGTATCATTAATAAATCCTTTGCTTTCTTCCCCTTGATCTCTTTCTCACAACCTACACCAGAGACTAGTTCCAAAACAGTTAAAAGAAATAATACATCTAAAATATACATTTAATTAAAAGTAACCAAGATTCTTGCACCACACCTAGGTATTAGGATTTGCATAGCATATAGGATATCCATTCACTCAAGCAGAAGTTGTTCATTTGGTTACTTGGTCTCTAATCAATATAAAGCAATAAATTGACTCCATAAGGTTCTAGTCTCACATTTAAATCTAATCTAATCTACAAATCTTGCTAAATCAGCCAAGTGGCTGGGCCATTAAATCGTGTCTCCCATACTCATTTGTTTCCAACTTATCTTTCATCTTTCATAAGGACTACCCCCCATAGCCCGTTTTCAGGAGACAACTAGAACAAAGAGATCGTCGATCAAAGTGACAACCCCCGACCTAAGCATTGTCGCGTCATGCCTGTACAATCTGAGCAACAACAAAACCAAATCCACACATCATTCCCCACAATGGCTACTCAAATCCCCCTACCATCCACAACCACGACCTTGTTTTGGATATTTTTGTTTGGATGTGTCTATGGACAAATGCAACAAATAAAAACAACATGAATGGGTGTTTAGGTGATTAAAGGCCATAAACGAGAATAGGAGAATGAAGATAAGGAAGGAAAAAGGAATAGAGAGAAACAATACTAACAATAGTGGGACAAACCTTAACTCCACATCCTCCTCTTTATACAAGTAATTACAAGCCTGTCAAGAAATAAGATGAGAATTTAGAGGTTGATCCTCATGGCAAGGACTCTTTTTTTTTTTTTTTTTTCCAGGTGGTTCACTTTCCTATGTGCCCGCACACACGTACTGGCTACATCCACGGTCTTAATAAATCACAGTACATCCTCCCAAGGGGATCTACTGTCGGGCCTAACACTGAGGCCTAACCCCGCGGGTGTCAACGAGATTTGATCCTCGGACCTCCCAATCGGGGAGTACTTCAAGCGGGGACTCCACCGATTGAGTTAACCCTTGGGGCTCCTCATGGCAAGGACTTGATCCCTAGAGCATTGGTACTCTATATAAAACCTCTATTATATCCCTTATTTTGTTTCCCCTATGGTTAATGAACAAAAATAGGGGAGTCAATTGGTGCATAGCTTGCTTTCTGGCCAATGATTATCACACAATGTACATTGTTGGGTAGTTCATGGTATTGAACCCTAAATATGACATGAGAATAATAATACATTGGAACCTAAGTCTGCCTCTCCCATTCATGATAGAAATGAAATAACAAGAAAGAAAGGCTATATTATATGCTCATGGATTTTCTTTGAATGGGTGACATCCACCTCCCTGATGTTATGAACCCTTCTTAGTTGGCAAGTTGACTTAGATTGAACTATTAATAAATACACATAGTGCATCCTTTCGCTTTCCCAGTAAAATCACTCTACTCTTTACAAATGACAAGGATGTAATCACCTATTCAAATCTCAAGTACGTGAGATGATAAAGAAGAAGTTATGTTCTTTCTCTCATAGGCTTTTAATGGAATATTTATTCTTGTGGGAATAACGTCGTCAATAGGGATATTTAATAACTTTTGCCACAGTATGGATCTGGGAAGATATATCATGGATACACACTTATATGTGTATATACAAAATGTGATTTTGTTTATCTTGGTAAATAAAGTTACGATTTTTTCCTTGGAAAAAAAAAGAGTAGTGAACCTAGATGTTTAGTGATCAAATTTTTCCATTTTATGAGATGGTGAGAGAAACATTGTAGAATATTAATGTAGCATGATACAAATGAAATAATGGTCATCAAATGGATTTTGTTATGAAACCATCTCCAAAAATAGAAGAAAAGAGAGATCAACGCCTTAGAAATCAACCACTTCGAGGGGGCAACCTCCTTTACATTACATAAATGAACAATTCTCGGATGATACAAATGAAAAAACCTCCTTTCTATATATAAGAGTCCAATGGGTCACAATATAATCCTAGCTGACAAAATAATAACAATGTAAGGGCACAACAATAACAATAGTGGGCTTCTATGGGGCACAATAAGAACAATATGGGGATTACATGGGCACAACAATAATAATAAGGGGGCTATACTAACAATAAAAATAAGGGGATACATTAGTATTATAGGGACCTAACATGCCCCTCTCGTTCAAACAAGTGTTGCCCTTAACTCTTGATTATTTATCGATGCTTCAGGATAAAATTCTCATCCTCCCATGTGGAATCTTTAGCGGATAAGTTCTTCCACTTGATGAGATACTCTGAAATTGATCGATTTCGTAGCTGTTGAGTTCTTGTTTCTGTGAATACTTTTGGTTCCAATATTATTTTTCCTTCCTCGTCAAGTTCTGGAAATATTATTTGAAATGGGACTTGCTCCATCTTTTCTCCATTAGGAATAATTTCTTGTAGCAACTTTGTCAAACCTTCATTCAAACCTTCCATGTCTACTTTTAGATCATGCTTCATGTCTTCCACGTTGCCTTTCAGTTTTTCTTCTATACCATTGATCTTAGGTTCCATTCCACTATTCAAACCATCCATCTTAGCCTCCATGTCTGCTTTTAAACCATATATTTCATCTTTGGTTGCTCTTTGTGAGATCGAAATTTGTTGCACTTGGTACCGTAATTTTGATATATCATACTGCAATTCTTCCTCTTCATGTGTCGTAGTATAATTTTTCAGGGCTTGATGGGTGTAGAATCCTTTTTAGGATGTGTTATAGAACCCAATGCTGATAACAATGCTTCAATATTCCCTTGGAATCACTTCAACTACTTTTTCAAACAAAAGTTATGCAATTGTTAAAAATAAATACACACCTTTTTTCTTTCTTTTAGGAGCTCGATATTGAAATGGTTGTAACTCTGTAATTTAGGATCTCCAAGATTTGAAATATGGTCCTGTGGTAGCCCTCTGAGTCTTCTTTCCAATTCCACAGGTAAGACCTAATTTTGATTCTTCAAGGTAAAGTTATGCCCAATCTCCCACAATTACCTAATTATGGACTGGTTCAGAAGAGTGAACTGGTACGCCTTGCTACGTGCAACGGTTTCCTCCTTCGGCTCTGAAATTGTTACACAGGAAACTACAGCCCGTGCAATTTCGGCCACTTCTTATAGAATTCCTATAAGATTCCCACAGAGAGAGTTATGAATATTATCCCAAGGTCACCTCTTTGAGATGAAATTCAGGATCCTGCAAAAACCCTAAATTACACAGATCATATCTCTGAAACTATTGCGAACCAAGATCTGAATTTTTTACAGGAAGTTCCTCAGGATTTCTTTGCAAATGGGTTTTTTTTTAGCTTCTTAACCTTCGTTTAAAAAAATTTATAGCGAAAATTCCACGATGATCTAATGAAGCAGCAAAACCCTAGAATCCAAAGCTCTGATACCAATGTTATGAAACCAACTCCAAAAATAGAAGAAAAGAGAGATCAAAACCTTATAAATCAACCACTTCAAGGGGGCAACCTCATTTAAATTACATAAATGAAGAATTCTTGGATGATACAAATGACAAAACCTCCTTTCTATATATAGGAGTCCAATGGCTCACAATATAATCCTATCCGACATAACAATAACAATGTAAGAGCACAACAATAACAATAGTGGGCTTCTATGGGACACAATAATAACAATATGGGGACTACATGGGCACAACAATAACAATAAGGGGGCTATACTAACAATAAAAATAAGGGGATACACTAGTATTATAGGGACCTAACATATTTGAATGGAAACAAAAGATTGACTAATCAAAATTGCACACATGATTCCATAAATGAAATGCACTATGAAATAATTAGGAGGGATGTTCCGATTTGCGTATGGAAAAATCTATCTGTGTTGAGGTAATAGCTTTTTAAGCTATGGTTTGTTGGATAGGAGGAAAGCATTGTCATGAAAATAATTCAAGTTCAAATTCTAGCACATAGCCCTTGCGTGTGACAGAGAAAAGGTGTTTGACTCCTTGGAGTTGATTATCTCCCTTAACAAAGGGACTTAATGCATGTCCAATGAATGAAATTGGTTTAAGTGAACTTTAATATGATACTTTAAATAATAATTTCAAAGAGGTCTAAAAAATATTGATAAGGGTGATGTGTTTTTTTATTTGTAAAGTTTGTATCTATGCATCATGTCTAACATCTAGGAATAGTTTTTATTGCTTTAATATATGACCTTCATTTAGCCATTATTATATATCGGTTGTGAGGTCTACTTTATAATAGTGTATAAGTATCAACATAGGATGATTCTTATGCCAATGGGGATTTTGAGAGAAGTAATGACTTTCGTACTAAAATAATGGTTGATTGGTTATGGGATTAACATGGATGCTTTCTTGATCTCCCAATCCTAGTTTAAAGGACGTATCGTGTGGGTGCATGTGTGTGATAATAAGAGGTGGATAAAGAAACAAGATAATAATAGTGGGACACACTATGCTTGGAATTTTGGAATATTTTTCATATCTTCCTATGTTTGGCGTCTTGGAACAATTTATTTATTTTAAATTTCTTTCCCTTTATTTCTCCTAATAGTGCAATTTTGTTTGAATAGAACTATTACATTAATATTCAACCATGTAGAGGCATCTTGACGAGGATATCACACCTTCAATCTTCAAATTTAATCCCTCTGCTAAAATTTATGCCAAGTTTAATTAAAGAAATCTCTTAAGGATGCTTTTATAGTGCTTTGACCACAAAGCATCCACCACCTATCAATAGGTGGAACATCATGTTATAGTTATGTTGTGTGATCTCCCAACTTGATTTAATGAGCATGACGTTTTTTTCTAAAAAATCACCCCTTTGTGGTAATGTGCCAACTTACAAGAGGCAAACATAATACTTTGGGGAATTGAACTCTTTTGAGTCCTAACTATAGATCAGTCAGTAATATAGTCTCTTGTAGTCCATAATACTTTGAGAAGTTGTGATTTCAAATCCACTTAATCCCTCCATAATCAACGCTCATTTTTACTATCACACATTGTTTGGTATGTTGATAATGTCATGATGATGGATCTTAGGTTGAGTGAGAGGTTCAAAAGTAACGAGCCTCTCAAGTGGTGACTAATAATTTATTTATAACTTCCCTAAGATCTAAACTAAAACCACTGTAAAACTCAATCCTCTAATTTCAAAAAATATAAATTAGAAATCAAAACAAAACACTATGGTCTCCCAACAATCCCTCTCTAACATGAACTATCAACTAGTAATAAACCTTGAAGGTGCATAAAGTACATTATTATACGATAAAGAGGCTAAGATGATTTATTTTTAATTTTTATTAGAGATTGACACAATGCAAAGTTGTAAAAGTTAAAAACTTATAAATCCATTTAATTTTTTTATGTATAATATCCAACTATTGCTTTGTTAATCCTATGTAAAGTAAAATGTACTTTAGAACAAATGAAGCAATACATAGAGAAAATTGTAGATATGAAAAATTAAACATTATCTTGATATATATTTCATAGCGGTCATGAGATAAAGTCAAAGAAAATCCATCTGATTTATCACTAGATTGTAGTGTGCATTGATAGATAATGCTTATCTAATACAAGGTTGTAAATCAAATAGAAAAATTCAATATAGAACAAGAGCAAAGGGAAAAGCTAAGCTTTGATGCATAAACCATGAGTCATAACCATGAGAAACCTCTTCAACTAATGTCGAAGACCTAAAGTAGAAATGTTGTTACACTACAAGATAGTAAAATTTTAAAATCCAAATATTTGCAACGCATGGATTTTAGATAATGATTTTTCGAAAAATAATTTGTTTTTATGTGGCATCACTTTTGTGTCAATATGATAAAATGTTAGTATTACTTTCCATTGAAGCACTTCTGATGTTTTTTTGGTATAAGGCTAAATAATCAAATTTCACCAATGTGTATTTCAAGTGAATGCTTCGTGTATCATCAAGACATATGTTTTTTCACAAAGATCAAGACATATGTTATACTCACTATCATTATGGCATAGATTGTTTTTGTTGTTTTCCAGTTTTTTGTAAGGTCATGAGTTTGAATAAAAGGAATTATTAGTAACCTGTTCTAAAAATCATTTCAAAAAAAATTAAATTCATCAACTCAACAAGAACTATAAACTCAAAATGAAAACTCCGGCCCAAAAAACTTCTATTTTTGCGCATAAAAATATGAAAAATTACCCCAAAATTGAAAAATGGTGATGTTGCATCACCCTTTTTTTAGGGTTAAAATTCAAAAATTTTGTAACCATGACATTAAAACCAAAATGATGATCATGAAAAACCTAACTTTCAACAATTTTAAGCTGTGGAATTAAAACTAAATATATTGAGAACAAAAACCATCAAAATTTCAACATTTTTCAACCATGGCATTATAAACCAAATATCACGACTAAAAAAAACTTCAAAAAATCAACACCTAAATCAAGGATTCATGAAGAGCAATTTTTATTAAGGCTAAAAGTAGAGCTCTTTTGAAATCTTAACCAAAGAAAACTTGACCACTTCTCCATGGCACACTAAAATTGTAATTTTTTTTTTCTAACTATTGCCTATAACATCATCATTAGTGTACATTGTTGGAATATTTAGCAATACTAAGAGGGGGGAGTGAATCAATACTAACAATTGTTAACTTCAAAAACTTGTAAATGCATCCATGGATATAAAGCAAAACACATAAATATACAAAGCACAAAGGTTTTTACGTGGAGGCCCAAAGCAATAGACAATCACAGAATGATTTTCTTAATATAGATAAAAATTACATTCTAATTTGTTAGCACCAACTAAAAGGAAACACCAAGTCCCTGGTTTATCAGCACCAATTTTAAGGAACCACCAACTCCCTAATTTATTAGTCAGAGATATTTTGCCCTCCTAGTACTGCTCCTACGTCCTTCGCACAAGCACTCAGTTTCTCAAACATGACCTTCTTAGCAACAAAACTTCCCACAACAAATGATCATTGAATTCGGCCTCCTTATCAATAGAAGTTGGACTTAACATGCCCCAACCCAGGACTGAAACATGGACTTTAATGCACCTAAATTCAACCCTCAAGAAATCAAAACTTGGATTTTAGAACTCTGCCTCCTCCTTAGGGTTCAGCCTCCTCAATAGAGAACAGTGTTAGATCTTAAAAAAAAATTTGAAACTCACTACAAACACACCAGAATTTGGCCCTAAAAACAGGCCTAAGTTTGGCCTTCTTTGTACCAGAGCTTTGGTCCTGAAATTTGGCCTTAATAGGGACAAGTTACTACTCTAAGACAGGCCTGAAATTTAGCCTTTCGCACTAGAATTCGGTCCTCAAGAATAGGTTTGAAATAAAACTTATAAATAGGACTAGAAACATTTAAAAAGGTGCCAAACATACTTGGAAAAACAATCCAAAAAAATTTCCAAAATAAGACAAAAAAAACCTTTAAAAATGTGCCAAAATCCTTCTAGAAAGTCTCTCCAAATCAGCTCCTCTTCACTTCTAGTTCATGAGGTATCAACCTCGAAATTCCTTGTTTTCTTCACTTTTTTTAATAGATCCAAACTTGCTTGAGTGAGTGACTTTAAATGCTTCTTCTCATGCCTATTTATAGTGCATCCGAGGTCTAGAATGGGTTGACTGTCCCATTAGTTGGCCCAAATTGTCCATTAGTTTCACTAGCTTGTGCAATTGGAAAAATGTATACTTAATATTCAAAAAATAATTTCTCCTCAACCATGAGGAGTTAGAGGGAGTGGCATATATTTTTGGAAAGGTATCAGAACAAGCTTTCTAACCATATATGTTATGATTTAATTTAAGCTAGGTAAATGGACTAAACATGCATTCAAATTTAGGTATCCAAATGGGGCATCAAAAATCCAAAAACAATATTTTGAAATATATTATTTGAATATGTAATTTTCTCTTTCATTTGAACATATTTTGACATCAATGGAAACTTCTTTAAAAAATATCCCCCTTTGTCATTAATGGCAACCATCATAATCACCCTATAATCATGCTCCCCCTGTCTTCGTGCTTCTTTATATTTCTATCGCCTTTTGACATCAATGAGAAAGGGTAACTACCCCTGACACTATCTCTCCCCTTGTCTTTCTTTGTTGATGTTTGTGCAAATAAATTTGGAGCAGAAATTACTCCAGTCCCTGTCTAAGATACTCAAATGTCTCTCTGATATGTGATTTGGTGAAGATGTTTGCCACCTGTTCTTTCATCCCTGCATACTTTAGCTTGATATTAAGTTTTGTGACTTGTTTCCGTAGAAAGTGAAACATGATAGGAATATGCTTGGTTTTGGAACGCGTCACTAGAATATTAGAGATATTTATTGCAATCATGTTGTCACAAAGTATCAAAATAGGTTCATCGTATTTTTCTTGTATGTCTTCCAAGGTTTGCTTCATTCAGAGGACCTTGGTACAACATGTTATTGCTACAATATATTATGCTTCTATTGTAGATAAGTATACTGAATATTGCTACTTTCTCAACCATACTAAACAATCTCCCAGGTAGAAGGTTGCTCCACTTGTACTTTTTTTTTAATTTATGCTTCCTATCCAATATGAATCTATGTAATCTAACAATGTCAATTCCTTTCCTTTTGGATACCACAACCCAAAGTCTGTTGTTCATTTGAGATATTTGAAGATCCTTCTCTCTCCTATAACATGAGTCTCCTTTGGTGCTTCTTGAAATATTGAAACATGTCGAACTACTTTCATTACATATGGTTTTGAGGTTGTCGCATAGAGTAGGCCACCAATCATTGATCCATAGAGTCTTTGATCGACTTCCTTGTATTCATCTTCCTTGCTAAACTTGCATTCGGTGACCATAGGAGTGCTCATAGGTTTGCAATATTCGATTTTGAAATTCTTCAACATTTTTTGATATAATTGGTTTGAGATATGAAAATTCCTCCATCTAGCTGAGATATATAGAGTCTCAAAAATAAATTCAACTCCCCAAGCAAAGACATTTCAAATTCATTCTACATATCTTTTGAAAATTTCTGACTTAATCTATCATCATCCCTTCAAAAGATGATTTCATCAATGTATACTACAACGATGGTCATATTATCTTGATCTTATTTTATGTAGAGGTTATTGTCTACATTTCCCTTTATGAATCCTTATTTTTGAGATTACCTTTCCAATCTTGAGTATGAAGCTCTAGGGGCTTTCTTAAGTCCATATATGGATTTCTTCAATCAACAAACATAGTCTTCATCATTTGGTAATAGGAATCATTCGGGTTGTTCTATGTTGAATTCTTCTTCAAGATCCCCATTAAGAAACGTTTATTTTAAGTCCATTTGATACACTTTGATTCTTTTGGAGTATCCATAAGCTAAGGAACATTATGATTTCTTCCATTCTAACTACTAGAGAAAATAAATCTTCAAAGTATATCCCTTCAACTTGGGCATATACTTTGTGCACTAGCATTGATTTGTTTTTATTCACCTTTCCATCTTCATTTATTTTGTTTCCGAAGACCCATTTTGTACCAATCACATTTTTTTCTTGGGTCTTCGAACAAGTTCCCATGTCTCATTCTTCTAAATTTGATTTATTTCTTATTCCATGGCCTTGATCCAAAGTTCATCATTTCTAGCTTCATCAAAGTTAATTGGTTCAATTGTGGATAATAGTGATAGATGCCATTGCTCCAGTGTTTTTGCTTGTTTTCTTCTTTCAGTTTCTACTCCTGGATTCTTCTCCCCAATGATTTGTTCTATTGAATGATTCTTCTGATACTAGAACTTAGGTCTACTAGAAGGTGTATGAAAATCTTGTTGATTATCTTATTTTTCTTGTTTTTCCTCTAGGTTTTTCTCTTATTGGTGTTCCTCTTCATGTTCTTCAAAGATGTGTGATTTTTTCCTTTCCTTCTTTGTCTTAAGCAATTTTATTTCATCAATTTTTACATTGATGCTTTCTACTATCTTGTTGAGTCTAATATTTTAGCATTTGTATCCTTTGTGTTTACATGCCTACCCAAGAAGTATGCTTTCATTTCTCTAGGAGTCAAAATTTCCTAACTTCTGGTCATCCCTATTTATGTAAAATTTTCTTCCAAATATTTTGAATTGCTTGACACTAGTTGGTCTTCCCTTCCACAGTTCATTATGAGTTTTTTCATTATTTCTTATGAGCAATCCTTTGTTCAAAATCTGAACAACTATATGTACCCAAAATATAATACTTATCTTGGATTTGTGCAACAAAGTTTTGGCCATATCTTCCATAGTTATGTTATTTATTTCAACCACTATGTTTTGTTGAGGAGTTCTAGTTGTTTTTTTTTTTACAAAGTCGGTTGCTATATTGTATTCCAAAAAAGAGAAGGATAAGATTCCTTGCTTACAAAGTAGAGTTTTGCAGAACAGCTGAGAAGGTAACTACAACAAAATGTTACAGCTTCTTTGCTTTTGCAATTTAGAAAATACTGAAAAATATATAATGCATATACTCGGACAAACTGGAAGAGCAGAAAGATGAACTTAAAAGACATTCTTGAGAGGAATGGGATTCAGTCTATGCTTATATGATGCCTCGTAGAGGCATCCGTGTTGTACTCATTGCCTGAGTTTCTTGCTTTATTCGAATTGGAGCTGGGTGCTGAACGTTTCTCTATCATATATTTGAGGATCTGAACTGACTCTTCAGCATGCGCACATCGATTGGAGAGGGCGTCAAACTGTTGTTGTAACGAAGTTAGTCTGTGGAGGAAAAATTTCACATCTGCTTACTGCCTTTCATCCAATAATTTCACACCCGTTTGGTGCTTTTCATCAAGAATCTTCTGATGGGCTCGGATCTGCTCCAGCTCGGCCTGCAAGTCCGTGTAGTGGAAGCAATCCGCACTATGGGCCATGAGGAAGGGAGGGGTGGAACAGAGGGGAGTGGAGCAAAGGGGAGGGGAGGGACATCGCAGAATGCGGGGTAGGGGAAGGAAGGGAATGATAAGTCATAAGAAGTATGGAGAATTCCGAAAGCAAGCACAGAAGGGAGCTGGTAAAACACTGCTTAGAGGGCGCAACAGAGACGCAGCGACAACACTACAAAGGAGGCGGACAACAGCAAGAGAAGGATTGAGGATTGGACGCGGGTGCGAAGGAATGGGGAGGGCGAGAGGATAAAAAGAGAAGCGCAGGGAGGGAGAACCAAGAGGGAGAGAGCTCTGAGGGAGAAAATTCACGAGGAGGGTATGGGAGGGGATACGACGACTACAGAAATTAGGATGGTCAGGAAGGTCAAGGATAAAAATCCAAAGTTGCTTGAAAATCGGATTTGTCCAGATCATGGCAGAGGAGAATATTTAAGATTATTATTACAAATGATTTTCCCAGAAGAACGAGCACACGCATTGTTTGCAAGAGCGTCTGCGGCCTTGTTGTTTTTTTGGAGAATGTGGTAGAAATTGACCCCGTCCATGTCTCTAGAAAGGTTGCGGCATCTGCTGATAATTCAGAGGAGGTCCATGTTACTTATGGGATGATCATGAACCATCATGTTGATGATGATGGAGGAGTCTCCAAAAACCATTGCGTTGGAAATGTTAAGAGCTTTTAACTGATAAAGGCCTTGGAGGAGGGCATAGGCTTCTGCTTTATTGTTGGAGAGGGAGCTGAGACTCCGTTAAAAAGAGATAGCACTCCTGCCATTTGCTTGATTGATGATGCCTCCTACACCAGATATACCGGGATTTGATTTAGAAGCACCGTCAAAGAAAAGGGTGGGTCTTGCACTTCTGTCCACCCATTCTGTGAATTCTTTGTCATTGAGCCGTATTTTCCAATTAGGAGCAGTTCGAGGGGCCTGTTGAAAGGGAGGATTATGAGTGCTGAGGTTGAACAAGAGGTTGCCAAGGAAATCCCTTTCCTCTACGCAAATATTGTTGATGTCAACCCTACTATTATTCTTGGAGGCTATCATTTCAAACGTTAAACTCCAAGTTTTGCTGCAAACCTTCCTATAGGAAGGTTATTTTTTGCTGAAAGTCATTCTATTTCTTGATAGCCAGATTTTCCATATGAGGACATAAGGCAAGGTATCCCAGACTCTTCTGGCAAGGTTGATCTTTTTTATTCCCCAATGGTAGTTGCTCTTCCAAGTTTGTATTGCTTCCGATATAGAACTGTTCCGATCCCAATGAGGCTGGTAGGAATGATGAAGATTACTCCAACAGTGAGCAACAAATGGGAAATCTAAGAAGAGATGAGGGGCAGTCTCCTCGACCTCGAGGAGAAGGACCAAGCACTCCTCTTTTTTTGAGATTCTCAGCTGTGAGTATTTTCCCTTTAAGAAGAGTCCACACGAAGATCTTGATCTTAGGAATGGCTTTTGATTTCCACACTATTTCCTAGATGGCCCAATTAGGGGAAGGGTAATTTTCACTGCAAAGATGGGTGTAGGCAGCTTTGATGGTGTAAGCAGCACCTGAGGGGTCCTAGCGATAACAATCAGTACCATATTTTTTCAAAGGAGCAGAGCCATGAAGGAGATTTTGGATATTTCTAATATCAGCCTCTAAGTGAATGGGGACATAGGGGAAGAGTCAACCGGTCCAGAGTTGGGAATGATGGTCCCAATTAAAAATGTGGCACAACAGAGATAATCCCCGGTTATTGAGATAAGAAATGATGCGAGGGGTTTTAGGTCTGTCCAGAAGAGGGGGATGACCCATGATTTTGTCTTTTCCAAAGTTGATGCTGCTGCCCCCAATTGGAACTTTGGAAAGGTTTTGGGCTAAGAGAGGAATGGATTTCTTACAGAGTGCCCAAATTTGTTAGCAGGGTCTATTAGGGATGTGAAGCTCGAAAAGATGATGTCTGGAAGAATTGAGATATTTTTATTCCAAGATTCTCTTCCACCAAGCATGTTTCCCACTGACTAATCTCCATATAATCTTCCCACCAAAAGCGTTGTTCAAGAGCTTGGGGGATCAGATTCCAATCCCACCGTGAGCATAACATGCCTCCATTTGACAAGGTTGTATTTTTTCTTTTCATTTTTGCCTCCTTGCCAGAGAAAATGCCTCAGGATAGATTCGAACTTGTGGTGAATGCTGGCAGGTGTCTGAAGGAGGGTGAATTGATACAAAGGCAAAGAGGAGAGCCCAGCTTTGAGAAGAACAATGCGCCCTGCAATGTTTAGCCAAGAAGAACCCCATTGTTGCACTTTTCTCTTCATTTTGTCTATGGGGATGTCACAAACTTCTGTATTTAAAGGGCCATCATTGACATGCATTCCCAAATAATTAAACCAATCCCAATTTAATTTGTAGGGAACCCCAAAAATATTTTCAATGCTGTGTATAGTTTGAGCTGTGGCATTCCAACCATAAATGCAACTTTTTTGCAAATTAACCAGACCTCCGAAGTAAAGCATGAATTTGTCCATGATGGATTTGAATCTTCGAGCTATAATATTGGATGCACCTCCCATCAAGAGGGCATCGTCAGCAAATTGAGAGTGGTTTATATTTTTGACCCCATTACCAAATTTGATAACAGTGATAAGTCCAACACGTCGCATAAAGTCCAAGGCCTTGCTGAAGGACTCCGCTATGAGGATGAAGAGGTATGGAGAGAGAGGGAAACCCTGTCTAAGACCCCGAGAGGACTGAAAAGACAGAGAAGGTCTGCCATTAATGAGGGGGGAGACCCAAGGGTTGGAAATGCAAGCATTCACAAAAGAGATAAAATTAAGGTCAAAGCCCATTTTCAGGAGGACGGACAAAAGAAAAGAGTGCCTAACCCTATCAAAGGCATTGGCCAAGTCAAGCTTAAGGATAAAGCCTTTTTCCATGCGATAGGTACTAGAGTGAATAGCTTCTTGGACAAGGAGAATTGAATCAGATATTTGTCTTTGAGAGATAAAACCTCCTTGATTTTCAGAGATGAGGCTATGGAGGAAAGGTTTGAGGTGAAAGGCGAGGATTTTGGAGATGAGCTTGTAGGAGGAGTTTCAGAGCGAGATGGGTTTAAAACGGGAAAAGGAGGAAGGTCAATTTTCTTTGGGGATAAGGGCAAGGAAAGTAGAGTTGGTGTAGCCCCCAATTTTCTTCTTTCTTTGAATCCATTGCATCATTTTGACCAAGTCCTTTTTTATAAGATCCTAATGAGTTCTGTAAAAACTGATAGAGAACCCATCTGGCTCGGGTGCCTTATCTGGGTGCAAAGACCAAATTGCATGCTTGATTTCCTCCTCATCAATCTTTTTATTGAGGGCGTTATTCATCTCCTCTGTGACCATGGCTAGGAGGTGCTGCAAAATATCTGAGTAGTCTTCTGGAGCTTTGAATTCCGTTAGAAGAGCTTTGTAGTGCATGGTGGCCACAACTTTGATATGTTCTTGGTCTGTCTGGACATTCCCCTTTGCGTCAATGATTGAAGAGATGTGATTTCGAGTCTTGCGGGCAACAACTTGCTTGTGGAAACAAGAAGTATTTTTGTCACCCGATTGGAGCCACAAATTCTTGATTTAATTCTCCACTTCTCTTCTTCCTTCCTATTGATTCTATAAAGTTTCCGGTAAAGATTTTTTTCCTGAATGGAATTATCTTTATTGAGACCATGGTTTTCCATGCTGCTATGGATAGCGTTAAGCTTGGCTTTGACTTCAATCTTGGATTTTTCAGGTTCTTGATAGTGAAGCTTGGCCCATTCCTTCAGGGCTGTTTTGGTTCTCTTTAATTTTGATTCCCAAATGAAGGAGGGGGATCCTTATATATGTTGCATCCAAGAGTTGTGAATCAACTGCGTAGCCTCAAGGATATCATTCCAAAGGGGATTGTATTTGAAAGGTATGGGGTTGAGGGAATGAAGTTCTCCAAGACTAAGGGTGATGGGGTAGTGATCGGAAGCATAGAAAGGGAGAACATTGGAGGAGGCAGTGGGGAAGTGAGAGAGGAGAGGGACATCAATTAAAAATCTGTCCAGGCACTCCATGATATTTCTTTTGCCAATCCTTCTATTTCTCCAAGTGTATCTACGGCTTTTTGGAGCAATGTCAATTAATTCGTGGTCATTCATGATGGTTTCAAGTTGGTTTCTGGAGGGGTCCGGGGAGAAGGAGCCTCCCCTTTTTTCATTTGCATGGAGGATTAGATTGAGATCTCCCCCAATGATAATATTACTGCTATCTCCACTATCTATGTCTGCTTTGAGATTGTTCTAGCAAATTTCTTTGTCCCTATAGTGGTTAGGTCCATATACATTGTAAAATATGATTTCCTTTTGATCTTTTTTATTTTGTAGTACTACTTTAATCCAGTTTTGAGTTGTTGTGAAGGTCTTTTTTGCCTAGTTGTTGCAGTTCTAGAAGGTGGCCAACCCACATGAGGCACTCCTAGATTCTGATTAGGCGCCTTCATGATCCTTGAATTTTCCTATTATAGAATTCATATTAGAGTCTCCCTGCTTAGTTTCCTGCAGGAGGATTATGTCAGGTTTTTCCAAATTTAGAAGATCTCTTAGGGCTGTAATTTTTGAGGGGTGCCCCAACCCCATACAGTTCCATGAGAGGGCTTTCATCATTTTAGAAAAGCAGAGTGGGAGCCTGCCTGATGCAGGAGCATCAAGACCTTTTTCTCCATTTGTAAATATGGGGTGTGATAATATTAATTTGTAAATATGGGGTGTGATGATTTTTAATATTTTATTAATTAATTTGAATTAAATAGGAGAAGGTGAGGATTTATGTAAATATCTTTTTATTAAAGGATATGAGGAAATTTAATAAATTGAAGGATTTTAGGGATAAAAACCTATCCTTTAGGGATGTTGAGAAATTTAGGGGTTTGTTGAGGATTTTAAGGGATTGAGCATTTAATTAAATGATTTTTAAAATTGTATAAGTAGGAAGGGGTTTTGTGAGAAAAAGAATGGAGAGAGTGAGAGTGTGGTAGAGAGCTGGTTTTGAACAGCCAAGGCTGTAAGCCTCTGGAAATCTGTAAGGGCCAAGAACGTTGAATATTTGGCCAAGAATATCAGTTTGTAAGTATGTTAATTTTTATGAAAGTGTGATTTTGAGTTATGGACTGGCTTATGTATGGTTAAATTCTGCCTAAGTGAGATTTCGAAGGTTGGTTGTGGTTTGAGAATGTTAAATTTGTGATTAAGAATTAAAACATGCGCCTTAGCAGAGTTTTATGAATGATTGAAATCCATCATTAAGAAGTGGAATGTTAAATATGTGGTAAGAGATTTGTTGGCATCGATTTGTGGGAATCGATAACCCTTTGTTGCAACGCTGTATACTCAAAGGTATGAAAGCATATGATGATTTGAATGATGGAGCGTTGTTTTCATTAAATGGATCGACACAAACTTCAAGCTCAGTGGTAAGAAATGAATGAATCAAGGAATAGAATTGAAGTAATTGTTTTATTGTTAAATATCCAGCACACAAATGAACTTAAAATCTCTGCGTAGAAGTGAATTCTCTGAATACTGTGTAATTAGTATGTATGAAAGGGCGATGTTTAAATCCAATGCAGAGTTTGTTGTTTAAATCCAACACAGAGTTATATGAAGAGATCGAATAGTGCTGAAGAAGTTTTGGCTCTGAATTCAAATGAAACGAATTTAATTGTTGGACAGATTCTATTAGAAGAATCGATATATACAACGTTTCAAATATGAGCAAATTTGGTGCATGGAGCGAAGAATCAATTGTAATATTGATCAGCGCTGGAGATAATGTTGAATGCTAGTGCATGCTGCGAGGTGAAATAAGGAGAGGTAAATTAATCTTGTTGGTATTCGATTCTGGTTGGAATCGATCAAATATTTTAAGGCGCAGTTCAGAGATGGATTGCCAGACTCAACGCATTTTTTATTAATGATGTGTGTCATTACTGATATAGACAGCGCTGTGGAAAAAGCTGAGAATCAGTGCGGTTATGTTCAATGAACCTGTAGCAATGTTATTGCTTGAAGTCATTTTGTTATATTGTTTGGAGACCGGTAGCCATGACAGAGTGTAACCTACTGCTGTAGAAGGAACGAAATGCCAGAAGGCGCTGTCAAGGAATGAAATGCCAGAAGGCGCTGTCCAAAAACTGAAGGCGCAATCCAGAGATTATCACAGGAAATCGAACAGGTAAGTTATATTGGTGATGGACGTATTGTTGAAAACAGTGAAATGTTTAAGATTTAAATCCAAAAGTAATGTGTTGGCAAACGTATGGAATTAAATTATATAAGTTGCCAATTTGAATATAACAGTAAGGGCGCACTTTTTTTAATTGAACCCAGCATATGAGAACGAAATTGTAATGGTGGGACCATTGAATGGTAATTGGATTAAGACTGAAAAAAATAAAAATGCATGTCAAATTCAAGATTTGGTTACTGGATTGAGTAGTGTTTGTCACACTTTTACATCAAAGTAGAATCTGAAGATTGTATTGGATTGAAAAGGAATTTTAAGTTGTTGAATTTGCCAGCGATGGAAAGATAAAGTTGAGAACGCTGGTATTATGGTCAAGTTCGAATCTCACTTGTCCATAGGCACATTTGTTTGATTAAAGTTTTGATTGTGAATGAAATTTGAAAAGGCGCATGGTTTTGGATTGAAAGATGATATGAATGATGAGTATGCAAAGTGTGTAAACATGGAGTTATACTTTTGAATAAAGTTTTATATGAAGATTTGAGTTGGGCTTCATCATAGAACCTTGTATGAGTTTCAAAGCAAATAGAGAAATTATGATGACATGTTATTAATTTCCGCTTATGAGAATATGGGTTTTGAGAACATATGTGCAAAGTGTGAATTTGCCAAGTATTGAGGATTTGATTTGGGTAAAAAGCTGTGACGTAAGTTGATATGCAACAGATGTTTAAGATCCTGGTATTTGCAGGTCTAGCTCTGCGTCATTTTGGTATCAGAGCTTGGCTCTGTTGAAATATGTTTGTTTGAAGACAAAAGGTTTGTTGAACTGAAATGTATTTCTGAATGTGTGATGAATGATGAAGATCAGATTTTAAATCTGAAATGCAACATATAAATTGCAAGTGAACAGAATGCAGGTAAAGGAGATTAGATTCTAATCTGAAAGACAAGCAACCAGAGTACAGCTGAAGGAATGAAGAGTCATGCAGGTATTGTGTTTGGTTAATTTTGATTTGGGTTTTACTGACAATAAACAGATTGAGGATTGATGGTTGCAGCAAAGAAGAAACTCAGCAAAGAAGGAATTGTTGCTGACAGCTAAAGTTTGCCAGATCAAGCCAGAAGGTTGGAAGAGAGGATCAGATTTTAAAATCTGATTGACAATGAAATTTTGCAGAGGAAGCATAAAGATTTGCTGGAACAGATTTGCAGGAGTGGTGAGATTCTGAAGGTAATTAAAGTGCAGGAGAATGGAAGGACAAGATCAGACGAGATCTTGGAGGTAAGATGATCTGAATATTGTAGTCTTTGCATTGAAAAAAATTATTGCAACTCCCAAAAGGCAATTGTTAACAGATAAAGGAAGCTGGTGAAAGTTTCTAGGTGAAAACATAGAGGTGGCAGAACCTTGAGGAAATCCAATAGAGATTGGATAAGGAGGAACCGATTTAGCAGGCAGTTGGGGTTGAAGCCGGAAAGAACAAAAGTGCTCCAAAAGGAGTTACGAAGATAAAGCAGGCCAACACCAAAGAGGCAAGTGAGGAAACTTGGTGAAATCGTGACGGCAGACGGACTTTAGCTGGCCGAAGGGCTTTCTGGTCTGTCTGGCTAAAGTGAGTGAGGCTCATGAGATGGAAAAGAGATGATGACTAATGTGATCATAACGGAAGGTTAAAATCGACCACGTGAGAGGACAAAAGAAGAAGGATGCCAAGGCAATTGGCATACATAGACAATTAAGCAAAGAGGAATATGAGAGGGAGAAGGCTGAGATAGCAGTTCAGCTTGAGGTGTTAATGGAGATGTTGCAAAGAAATGAGGTAGACCAGAAGCATGGTTATGTCATAAGAAAGAAGCTGAAGTGGCAGAGGCTACAAGAGAAGTGGAATCATCAGGTAAATATGCAATTGATAAAGGAACTAAGGGAACTTGAACAGGTTATTGATGCCAGACAGAGGATAGAGAAGCTCGAAACAGTTGAGCTACAGAAAAAGGAAGATGCTGAAGAAGATGTTGAAGTTTCGATATGTTACCCAGAGAGTGGACCATTACTTTTTGAAAGTGATGAAGAGCTGGAAGAGTTGAATCATATGAATGATTCAAAGCAGCCGGAAGATTTGATGACTGAAGTATCAAACAAGACCGTAAGGTCTTGTGATTTTAAAACTAATGATTTGTGTGTGATTGCAGGTTTGGAAGAAGAGGAAGAACATCTACTGAAGGATGTTAAGGAAGATTTATCAGAAGAAAGATCATGTGATAATGAGACAATAACAAATGAGGAAATGGAAGATCGTGTAAAGTTTCCAAAGTCCACTCCAAGTAAAATCATTGAGTTATATAGAGAATTAGACTTTCAAAGGAGGAAATTGGAAGAACAGAGGATGAATGTCCAGGATAGATTGCTGATGAAGGATGACAAAGCAGTTGTCATAAATGATAATCAAGAAGAAATTGCAGATGAAATTACAGGTGACGAGCAAAGGAATGTTGTAGAGGGAAAGGAAGTTTGGGAAGCCGCAACATCCATAGTGACAGCAAGAGCAACATGTTTTATTGAAGATGTTGGAAACAATCAGCGGACAGAGGACATACTGGACAAAGAAATTGAGTTGATAAGGAGGTTAATGGTAAAAACATCCCAGAGAAAGACAGCAGCAAGAAAGAAAATGAAAGATAACAAGAGAAAGACAGTAAAAGATTGCAAGAGCAGAGCAGGTGGAGCACTACAACACAAAATATGGAAACCTGGAAGACTACAACAGATAACAACAGCAGTAAAGCAATCAACAAGCACGGAAAGATTACAAAATAAAATTTGGGATCCAGGAGGAGATATCCAGACTTATGACCAGGTGGTCATGAATTTTCTTACATGGGGAGTCTGATGCAAGAGCATCAAGACCTTTTTCTCCATTTGTAAATATGGGGTGTGATAATATTAATTTGTAAATATGGGGTGTGATGATTTTTAATATTTTATTAATTAATTTGAATTAAATAGGAGAAGGTGAGTATTTATGTAAATATCTTTTTATTAATAAAAGGATATGAGGAAATTTAATAAATTGAAGGATTTTAGGGATAAAAACCTATCCTTCAGGGATGTTGAGAAATTTAGGGGTTTGTTGAGGATTTTAAGGGATTGAGCATTTAATTAAATGATTTTTAAAATTGTATAAATAGGAAAGGGATGTGTGAGAAAAACAACATTGAGAGTGAGAGTGTGGTAGAGAGTTTGTTTTGAATGGGCCCATGCTCGTGTTTCCAGCAACTGAAGGGGCTTAAAGAACGTTGAACATTTCCATGGAATATCAAATTTTTAAAGTATGTTAATTTTTATGAAAGTGGTGAGATTTTGACAGGACTGCTGCAGGCATGGTTAAATTTCGCCCAAGTGAGCTTGAAGGTTATTGTGGTTTGAGAATGTTAAATTTGTGATTAAGAATTAAAAAATGCGCCTTAGCAGAGTTTTTATGAATGATTGAAATCCATAATCAAGAAGTGGAATGATAAATATGTGGTAAGAGACTTGCGGGCATCGATTTGTGGAAATCGATAACCCTTTGTGTTGAAACGCTGTATACTCGAAGGTATGAAAGCATATGATGATTTGGATGATGGAGCGTTGTTTTCATGGATCTACACAAACTCCAAGTTCAGTGGTAAGAAATGAATGAATCAAAGATTACACTCTGTTTGCTGAAGTGATAGAATTGAAGTAATTGTTTTATTGTTAAATGAAAATGTCCAGCACGCAAATGAGCTTACAATCTCTGCGTAGAAGTGAATTCTCTGAATACTGTGTCATTAGCATGTATGAAAGGGCGCTGTTTAAATCTAATGCAGAGTTTGTTGTTTAAATCCAACACAGAGTTATATGAAGAGATCGAATAGTGCTGAAGAATTTTTGGCTCTGAATTCAAATGAAACGAATTTAATGGTTGGACAGATTCTATTAGAAGAATCGATATATACAGCGTTTCAAATATGAGCAATTTCGGTGCATGGAGCGAAGAATCAATTGTAATATTGATCAGAGCTGGAAATAATGTTGAATGCTAGTGCATGCTGCGAGGTGAAATAAGGAGAGGTAAGTTAATCTTGTTGGTATTCGATTCTGGTTGGAATCGATCAAATATTTTAAGGCCCAGTTCAGAGATGGGTTGCCAGACTCAACGCATTTTTTATTAATGGTGTGGGTCATTACTGATATAGCCAGCGCTGTGGGAAAAGCTGAGAATCAGTGCGGTTATGTTCAACTGCTATAGTTAACAATGAACCTGTAGCGATATTATTGTTTGAAGTCATTTGTTATATTGTTTGGAGACCGGTAGAAGGAATGATGTATTGTATTGACAGAGTGTAACTACTGCTGTAGAAGGAATGAAATGCCAAAAGGCGCTGTCCACAAACTGAAGGCGCAATCCAGATATTATCACAGTAAATTGAATAGGTAAGTTTTGTTGGTAATGGACGCATTGTTGAAAACAGTGAAATGTTTAAGATTTAAATCCAGAAATAATGTGCTGGCAAACGTATGGAATTAAATTATATAAGTTTCCAATTTGAATATAACAGTAAGGGCGCACTTTTTTTAATTGAACCCAGCATATGAGAACGAAATTGTAATGGTGGGACCATTGAATGGTAATTGGATTAAGACTGAAAAGAAAAAAAAATGCATGTCAAATTCAAGCTTTGGTTACTGGATTGAGTAGTGTTTGTCACACTTTTACATCAAAGTAGAATCTGAAGATTGTATTGGATTGAAAAGGAATTTTAAGTTGTTGAATTTGCCAGCGATGGAAAGATAAAGTTGAGAACGCTGGTATTATGGTCAAGTTCGAATCTCACTTGTCCATAGACACATTTGTTTGATTAAAGTTTTGATTGTGAATGAAATTTGAAAAGGCGCATGGTTTTGGATTGAAAGATGATATGAATGATGAGTATGCAAAGTGTGTAAACATGGAGTTATAATTTTGCATAAAGTTTTATATGAAGATTTGAGTTGGGCTTCATCATAGAACCTTGTATGAGTTTCAAAGAAAATAGAGAAATTATGATGAAATGTTATTAATTTCCGCTTATGAGAATATGGGTTTTGAGAACATATGTGCAAAGTGTGAATTTGCCAAGTATTGAGGATTTGATTTGGGTAAAAAGCTGTGACGTAAGTTGATATGCAACATATGTTTAAGATCCTGGTATTTGCAGGTCTAGCCCTGCGTCACTGCCTTTCCTCCTTGATTCTTTTGTCCTGAAACTTTTCTATTTTTCCCCAGACTGTATGTTTCAATGGGGTTTTACATTCCTAGGGCTATGTCCTTTTTGGCATTTTCTTCCCGTTGCTGCTTTATAGATTTCCTTCCCACTGTTTTTTTTGTATTTTCCATATTTGCACCATGTTCCTTCACTAAGTTCCTTGTGATCCGGACAGAGGAGGGATCAGAAGAGGAGGAAGGGGGGTCAGTATTCGAAGGGGAGGGACGAGGAGAGGAAGGCTGAGATGGGGTGACAAAGGGGGGGTCATCTTCGGAGGGGGCAAGGAGGGAAAAAGGGTTGGTTGAGTCTAATTTGGGGGGAGGGGAGGGAGGATCAGCAGGATGTTGGGAAGGTTCCAGGATATTAAGAGAGGAGGAGGAGGGGGGACTAAGGAGCTACTTTTGGAGTTGAGGCCGTTTTCTTTTTCTTGATAGTTTCCCATTGCTGATCAACATCGGAGCTTTCAATGTCAATAACCTTTGAACATCTATTTGAAAAGTGGCCATATTCATCACATACATTGCATTTAAATGGAATTTGTTCGTAGTCGAGCTGCTAGATGTGCGTCCAATCGTCAACTTTTAACTTGATCGCTTCTATAAGACCTTTTCCGAGATCCACTTCTACACATATCCTAGCGCATGCTTGCATATTGTCTTTTGGCTCGCTCCGATCAATGAATTTTCCTACCACGTTCCCGATGGCTCGAACTGAGTCATCTCCCCAATAGTGTAGGGGAAGATGAGAAAGGCGCACCCACAACGGGACAACATTTATGCTTCCTATCCAATATGAATCTATGTAAGCTAAAAATGTCAATTCCTTTCCTTTTGGATACCACAACCCAAAGTCTATTGTTCATTTGAGATATTTGAAGATCCTTTTCTCTGTTATAACGTGAGTCTCCTTTAGTGCTTCTTGAAATATTGAAACATGTCGAACTACTTTCATTACATATGGTTTTGAGGTTGTCGCATAGAGTAGGCTACCAATCATTGATCTATAGAGTCATTGATCGACTTCCTTGTATTCATCTTCCTTGCTAAACTTGCATTCGGTGACCATAGGAGTGCTCATAGGTTTGCAATATTCGATTTTGAAATTCTTAAACATTTTTTGATATAATTGGTTTGAGATATGAAAATTCCTCCATCTAGCTGAGATATCTAGAGTCTCAAAAATAAATTCAACTCCCTAAGAAAAGACATTTCAAATTCATTCTACATATCTTTCGAAAATTTCTGACTTAATCTATCATCATCCCTTCAAAAGATGATTTCATCAATGTATACTGCATCGATGGTCATATTATCTTGATCTTATTTTATGTAGAGGTTATTGTCTACATTTCCCTTTATGAATCCTTGTTTTTTAGATTACCTTTCCAATCTTGAGTATCAAGCTCTAGGGGCTTTCTTAAGTCCATATATGGATTTCTTCAATCAAAAAACATAGTCTTCATCGTTTCGTAATAGGAATCATTCGGGTTGTTCTATGTTGACTTCTTCTTCAAGATCCCCATTAAGAAACGTTTATTTTATGTCCATTTGATACACTTTGATTCTTTTGGAGTATCCATAAGCTAAGGAACATTATGATTTCTTCCATTCTAACTACTAGAGAAAAGAAATCTTCAAAGTATATCCCTTCAAATTGGGCATATCCTCTGTGCACTAGCATTGATTTGTTTTTATTCACCTTTCCATCTTCATTTAGTTTGTTTTCGAAGACCCGTTTTGTACCAATCATATTTTTTTCTTGGGTCTTCGAACAAGTTCCCATGTCTCATTCTTCTTAATGTGATTTATTTCTTCTTCCATGTCCTTGATCCAATGTTCATCATTTCTAGCTTCATCAAAGTCACTTGGTTCAATTGTGGATAATAGTGATAGATGCCATTTCTCCAGTGTTTTTTCTTGTTTTCTTCTTCCAGTTTCTACTCCTAGATTCTTCTCCCGAATGATTTGTTCTATTGGATGATTCTTCTGATACTAGAATTTAGGTGTACTAGAAGGTGTATGAAAATCTTGTTGATTATCTTCTTTTTCTTGTTTTTCCTCTAGGTTTTTCCTCTTATTGGTGTTACTCTTCATGTTCTTCAAAGATGTGTGATTTTTTCCTTTCCTTCTTTTTCTTAAGCAATTTTATTTCATCAATTTTTACATTGATGCTTTCTACTATCTTGTTGAGTCTAAGATCGTAGCATTTGTATCCTTTGTGTTTACATGACTACCCAAGAAGTATGCTTTCATTTCTCTGGGAGTCAAAATTTCCTAACTTCTGGTCATCCCTATTTATGTAAAATTTTCTTCCAAATATTTTGAATTGCTTAACACTAGTTGGTCTTCCCTTCCATAGTTCATTGTGAGTTTTTTCATTATTTCTTATGAGCAATCCTTTGTTCAAAATCTGAACAACTATATGTACCCAAAATATAATACTTATCTTGGATTTGTGCAACAAAGTTTTGGCCATAGCTTCCATAGTTATGCTCTTTATTTCCACCACTATGTTTTTTTGAGGAGTTCTAGTTGTTTTTTTTTACAAAGTATGTTGCTATATTGTATTCCAAAAAAGAGAAGGATAAGATTCCTTGCTTACAAAGTAAATTTTGGCAGAATAGCTGAGAAAGTAACTACAACAAAATGTTACAGCTTCTTTTCTTTTTCAATTTAGAAAATACTGAAAAAGATATAATGCATATACTCGGACAAACTAGAAGAGCAGAAAGATGAACTTAAAAGACATTCTTGAGAGGAATGGGATTCAGTCTATGCTTATATGATGCCTCATAGAGGCATCCGTGTTGCACTCATCGCCCGAGTTTCTTGCATTATTCGAACTGGAGCTGGGTGTTGAACGTTTCTCTATCATATATTTGAGGATCTGAACTGACCCTTCAGCATGCGCACATCGATTGGAGAGGGCGTCAAACTACTGTTGTAACGAAGTTACTCTATGGGGGAAATCTTTCACATCTACTCGTTGCCTTTCATCCAATATTTTCACATCTGTTTGGTGCTTTTCATCAAGAATCTTCTTATGGGCTCGGATCTGCTCCAGCTCGGCTTGCAAGTCCACGCAGTGGAAGCAATCCTCACTGCGGGCCATGAAGAAGGGAGGGGTGGAACAAAGGGGAGTGGAACAAAGGGGAGGGGAGGGACAACGCAGAATGCGGAGAAAGGGAAGGAAGGGAACGATAAGGCAAAGGAAGTCTGGAGCATTCAGAAAGCAAGCACAGGAGAAAGTTGGTAAAATGCTGCTTAGAGCGCGCAGCAGAGACGCAGCAACAGCACTGCAAAGGAGGTGGATAGCAGCAAGAGCAAGATCGAGGATTGGATGCGGGTGCGAAGGAATGGGGAGGGCGAGAGGATAAAAAGGGAAGCATAGGGAGGGAGGACCAAGAGAGAGAGAGCCCTAAGGGATAAAATTCACGGGAAGGGTATGGGAGGGGATACGACGACTGTAGAAATCAGGATGGTCAAGAAGGTCAGGGATGGAAATCCAAAGTTGCTAAAATCGGTTTTGTCTAGATCATGGCAGAGGAAAATATTTCAGATTATTATTACAAATTATTTGCCTAGAAGAATGAGCACAAGCATTGTTTGCAAGAGCATCTGTGGCCTTGTTGTTTTTTTGGAGAGTGTGGTAGAAATTGACCCCATCCATGTCTCTAGAAAGGCTGTGGCATCTGCTGATAATTTGGAGGAGGTCCATGTTATTTATGGGATGATCATGAACCATCATGTTGATGATGATGGAGGAGTCTCCAAAAACCATTGCGTTGGAAATGTTAAGAGCTTTTAACTGATAAAGGCCTTGGAGGAGGGTGTAGGCTTCCGCTTTATTGTTGGAGAGGGAGCCGAGACCCCATTAAAATGAGACAGCACTCCTGCCATTTGCTTGATTGATGATGCCTCCTGCACCAGCTATACTGGGATTTGATTTAGAAGCGTCGTCAAAGAAAAGGGTGGGTCTTGCACTTCTGTCCACCCATTCTGTAAATTATTTGTCATTGAGCCGTATTTTCAAATTAGGAGTAGTTCGAGGGGCCTGTTGAAAGGGAGGATTACGAGTTCTGAGGTTGATCAAGAGGTTTCCAAGGAAATCCCTTTCCTCTTCGCAAATATTGTTGATGTCGACCCTACTGTTATTCTTGGAGGCTATCGTTACAAATGTTAAATTCCAAGTTTTGCTGCAAACCTTCCTACAGGAAGGTTCTTTGTTGCTGAAAGTCATTCTGTTTCTTGATACCCAAATTTTCCATATGAGGACATAAGGTAAGGTATCCTAGACTCTTCTAGCAAGGTTGCTCTTTTTTATTCCCCAAGGATAGTTTCTCTTCCAAGTTTGTATTGCTTTCGATATAGAACTGTTCTGATCCAATGAGGCTGGTAGGAAGGATTAAGATTACTCCAATAGTGAGCAACAAATGAGCAATCTAAGAAGAGATGAGGGGCAGTCTCCTCGGCCTCAAGGCAGTTGGGACATCGAGAAGGACCAAGCACTGCTCTTTTTTTGAGATTCTCAGTTGTGAGTATTTTCCTTTTAAGAAGAGTCCACATGAAGATCTTGATCTTAGGAATGGCTTCCGATTTCCACACTGTTTTCCAAATGGGCCAATTAGGGGAAGGGTAGTTTTCACTGCAAATATGGGCATAGGCAGCTTTGATGGTGTAAGTAGCACCTGAGGGGTCCCAACGATAGCAATCAGTACCATATTTTTTCAAAGGAGCAGAGCCATGAAGGAGATTTTGGAGATTGCTAATATCAGTCTCTAAGTGAACGGGGATAGAGGGGAAGATTCAACCGGTCCAGAGTTGGGAATGACTGTCCCAATTAGAAATGTGGCTCAACAGAGATAATCCCTGGTTATTGAGATAAGAAATGATGCGATGGGTTTCAGGTTTTTCCAGAAGAAGGGGATGACCCATGATTTTGTCTTTTCAAATGTTGATGTTGTTGCCCCCAATTGGAACTTTGGAAAGGTTTTGGGCTAAGAGAGGAATGGCTTTCTTACAGAGCGCCCAAATTTTTGAGCAGGGTCTATTAGGGATGTCAAGTTCGAAAAGGTGCTACCTGGAAGAATTGAGATATTTTGATTCCAAGAATCTCTTCCACCAAGCATGTTGCCCACTGACTAATCTCCATATAATCTTCCCACCAAAAGCGTTGTTCAAGAGCTTGGGGGATCAGATTCCAATCCCACCGTGAGCATAATCCTGCATAACCTGTCTCCATTTGACAAGGTTGTATTTTTTATTTTCATTTTTGCCTCCTTGCCAGTGAAAATTCCTGAGGATAGCTTCGAACTTGTGGTGAATGCTGGCAGGTGCCTGAAGGAGGGTTAATTGATACAAAGGCAAAGAGGAGAGCCTAGCTTTGAGAAGAACAATGCGCCCTACAAGGTTTAGCCAAGAAGAACCCCATTGTTGCACTTTTATCTTCATTTTGTCTATGAGGATGTCCCAAACTTCTGTATTTAAAGGGCCAGCACTGACATGCATTCCCAAATAATTAAACTGATCCCAATTTAATTTCTAGGGAACCCCAAAAGTATTTGCAATGCTGTGTATAGTTTGAGCTATGGCATTCCAACCATAAATGCAACATTTTTGCAAATTAACCAAACCTCCAGAGTAAAGCATGAATTTTTCCAGGATGGATTTGAATATTCGAGCGATAATATTGGATGCACCTCGCATCAAGAGGGTGTCATCAGCAAATTGAGAGTGGTTTATATTTTTGACCCCATTACCAAATTTGATACCAGTGATAAGTCCAGCACATCGCATAAAGTCCAAGGCCCTGTTGAAGGACTCCACCATGAGGATGAAGAGGTATGGAGAGAGAGGGAAACCCTGTCTAAGACTCTGAGAAGACTGAAAAGACAGATAAGGCCTGCCATTAATGAGGGGGGAGACCCAAGGGTTGGAAATGCAGGCATTAACAAAAGAGATAAAATTGAGGTCAAAGCCCATTTTCAGGAGGATGGACAAAAGAGAAGAGTGCCTAACCCTATCAAAGGCATTGGCCAAGTCAAGCTTAAGGATAAAGCCTTTTTCCATGTGAGAGGTACTAGAGTGAATAGCTTCTTGGACAAGGAGAATCGAGTCAAATATTTGTCTTTGAGAGATAAAACCTCCTTGATTTTCAGAGATGAGGCTATGGAGGAAAGGTTTGAGGCGCAAGGCGAGGATTTTGGAGATGAGCTTGTAGGAGGAGTTGCAGAGCGAGATGGGTCTAAAACAGGAAAAGGAGGAAGGTGGATTTTCTTTGGGGATAAGGGCAAGGAACGTAGAGTTGGTGTAGCCCCCAATTTTCTTCTTTCTTTGAACCCATTGCATCATTTTGACCAAGTCCTTTTTTATAAGATCCCAATGAGTTCTGTAAAAAATGATAGAGAACCCATCTGGCCCGAGTGCCTTATCTAGGTGCAAGGACCAAATTGCACGCTTGATTTCCTCGTCATCAATCTCTTTATTGAGGGAGTTATTCATCTCCTCTGTGACCATGGCTGGGAGGTGCTACAAAAGATCTGAGTAGTCTTCCGAAGCTTTGAATTCCGTTAGAAGAGCTTTGTAGTGCATGGTGGCCAGAGCTTTGAAATGTTCTTGGCATGTCTGGACTTTCCCCTCTGCGTCAATGATTGAAGAGATGTGATTTTGAGTATTGCGGGCAACAGCTTGCTTGTGGAAATAAGAAGTATTTTTGTCACCCAATTGGAGCCACAAATTCCTTGATTTAATTCTCCACTTCTCTTCTTCCTTCCTATTGATTCTATAAAGTTGCCGGTAAAGATTTTTTTCTTGAATGGAATTATCTTTATTGACACCATGGTTTTCAATGCTGCTGTGGATAGCGTTCAGCTTGGCGTTGACTTCAATCTTGGATTTTTCAGGTTCTTGATAGTGAAGCTTGGCCCATTCCTTCAGGGTTGTTTTGGTTCTCTTTAATTTTGATTCCCAAATGAAGGAGGGGGATCCTTCTATATGCTGCATCCAAGAGTTGCGAATCAACTGCCTAGCCTCAGGGATATCATTCCAAAGGGGACTGTATTTGAAAGGTATGGGGCTGAGAGAATGAAGGTCTCCAAGACTGAGGGTGATGGGGTAGTGATCGAAAGCAGAGAAGGGGAGAACATTGGAGGAGGCAGTGGGGAAGTGAGAGAGGAGAGGGACAGTAATTAAGCCTCTGTCAAGGCGCTCCATGATATTTCCTTTGCCAATCCTTCTATTTCTCCAAGTGTATCTGCGGTTTTTTGGAGCAATGTCAATTAATTCGTGGTCATTCATGATGGTTTCAAGTTGGTTTTTGGAGAGGTCCCGGGAGAAGGAACCTCCCCTTTTTTCATTTGCATGGAGGATTAGATTGAGATCTCCCCCAATGATAATATTGATGCTATCTCCACTATCTATGTCTGCTTTGAGATTGTTCCAGCAGAGTTCTTTGTCCCTATAGTGGTTAGGTCCATATACATTGTAAAAGATGATTTCGTTTTGATCTTTTTTATTTCGTAGTACTACTTTAATCTAGTTCTGAGTTGTTGTCAAGGTCTTTTTTTCCTAGTTGTTGCGGTTCCAGAAGGTGGCCAGCCCACCTGAAACACCCCTAGATTCTGATTGGGCACCTTCATGATCCTTGAATTTTCCTATTATAGAATTCATATTAGAGTCTCCCTGCTTAGTTTCCTGCAGGAGGATTATGTCAGGTTTTTCCAAATTTAGAAGATCTCTCAGGGCTGTAATTTTTTAGGGGTGCCCCAGCCCCCTACAATTGCATGACAGGGCTTTCATCATTTTAGAAAAGCAGAGTGGGAGCCTGCCTTTCCTCCTTGATTCTTTTGTCCTAAAACTTTACTATTTTGCCCCATAATGTATGTTTCAATGGGGTTTTACGTTCCTAGGGCTATGTCCTTTTTGGCATTTTCTTCCCGTTGTTGCTTTTTAGATTTCCTTCCCATTGTTTTTTTTTGTATTTTCCAGATTTTCACCATATTCCTTCACTGAGTTCCTTGTGATCTAGACAGTGGAGAGATCAGAAGAGGAGGAAGGGGGATCAGGATTTTAAGGGGAGGGACGAGGAGAGGAAGGCTGAGATGGGGTGACAAAGGGGGGTGTCATCTTCGGAGGGGGCAAGGAGGGAAAAAGGGTTGGTTGAGTCTAATTTGGGGGGAGGGGAGGGAGGATCAGCAGGGTGCTGGGAAGGTTCCAGGATCTTAGGAGAGGAGGAGGAGGGGGCATCAGGTTGAGGAGGGGGGACTAAAGAGCTGCTTTTGGAGTTTGAGGCGGTTTTCTTTTTCTTGACAGTTTCCCATTGCTGATCAGCATCGGGGATTTCAATATCAATAACCTTTGAAAATATACTTGAAAAGTGGCCATATTCATGACATACATTGCATTTAAATGGGATTTGTTGATAATCGAGTTGTTGGATGTGCGTCCAATCGTCATTTTTTAACTTGATCACTTCTAGAAGACCTTTTCCGAGATCCACTTCTACACATATCCTAGCACATGCTTGCATATTGTCTTTTGGCTCGCTCCGATCAATGAATTTGCCTACCGCATTCCCGATGGCTCAAACTGAGTCATCTCCCCAACAGTGTAGGGGAAGATGAGGAAGGTGCACCCACACCGGGACAACATTTGGTACATCTAGTTTGGGATCAAAGTTTGGTGTCCATTTTTTGAGATACAATCCTTTGCTATCCATAAAATACAGCCCATTCCTAAAAATCAGATCCTTGTCTTCTTTAGATTCAAAATGAAAGGTGAAATAGCCTCTGCCGCAGAATCGAATAGAGATTTTGCCATTGATTTTATCAAACCAGCTGCATTCGACCCATCTATGAATAGTCTTTGGAGAGGGCCAAAGTCTAGTAAATTGGTTGATGAGGCATTTTCCGGCGAGAGAGAGAGCAACCATGCGCGGTAAAGAGGGGGGAGGGCCACCTCCTGTATTCCATCGAGCTTCTTAACGAATTTGGAGATTGTTGGGTGGGGCCTAGGCGGAGCCAATGATTTGATGAGAGCAGAGAAGGCGAGAGTCTGGTAAAGAGGAGAGGCCACCTCTGGGGAGGTCTTCGGAGGGGCCATGTGCAGGAGAGCTCAGAGGGTGCAGCAGCTAGGGCACCGACAGCAGGGCGCGGGCTAGCAGCAACTGAAGTGTCATTTCTTTCAATTCCTGAGGGGTTCTAGTTGTTGAGAAGTGTCTTCTTATTCCATTTTCTTCACAGTAGTCACTGAAATCATTTGAGGTGAATTCTCCTACATTATATAATCTCAAGCATTTGATTTTCAAATTGGTTTCATTTTCAAAAGGCTTCTTTAATATTCTAAAATTTTCAACAACTTCTGACTTTTTTTTAACAAAATAAACCCAAGTCATCCTTGTGTTGTCATCAACAAGAAACATGAAGTATTATTTGTGATCTAGTCATTTTTGTTCTTGTTGGCCCACATTAATTAGTATGTACAAGTTCTGGTGGTTTTTTCGTGGAATGCTTGTTAGTTTCGAACTCAACTATTGTTTATTTTCCATGATGAAATACTTGCACATAGTATTTGAAGGTTTTGTAATTTCAGGCATATCCCTTATACCTTCCTTCTTGTTGATCTTAACAATATTGTCAAAGTGTATATGCCCCAATCTCCTATTCCAAATCCAACTTTCATATTCCTTTCCCAGGCAACATCTTTCCTTTCCAATCTCTTTTAGGATGTATATGTTGTTTGAAGTTCTTATTGTCATTGAAACCAATTTCACTCATTGTTCTTTCCTTATTTTACATTATTTTGAATTGAATAGAAGTGTTTGTCCCTGATCATACATTTGGCTAACTCTTGGAAAATTATGCTTCATATCTTCAACAAGTAAAACATTTTATGCCACTGCATATTTTCTTCCAAGGCCAATTGTGCCTTCCCAATAATTTTGGAAAATTTATCATTCCCATAAGTGAAAAATCCTAGTTTTTCTTTTTTAAATGTTTCAAATCTGTTTTTTTCTCTAGTCATATGCTTTGAGCATCCACTATCAATAAACCATTGACCTATTCTGCTTTGGGCTTTTAGAGCAAGCCCACATTTCTCCGACTTCTAATATTCCTGCTTCTTTTTCTAAGTTCTTGGTTGTTCCCCAATATCATGGACAAGAACCTGCCTTGTTTCATTTCCCTTGAAGGAATTATCAAATTGCTTCTACAATTTCTGAATGGGTCCAAAATTGTTTCATTTGTAACATTCAGTTTCATAACTAAGACTGTCTAAATTTTTATAATTTATGTTGAAAACCTCACAAGGTTTTTTTACCATCACTGCCATCATAATAGTTAGGATTTTCATAGCTATTTCTTGTGTTTTTACCCCTTGCATAGGATCTAAAATTTATATCCTTATGCCCAAAATTATTACAAGAATAACACATTCCAAAAAAAAAAAAATTGGTACATGAGTGTAGTCGATCTTCTTAATAGTGTTGTCCTTTTGAAGCCATGATATTCTTCTTGAATTTTATTCATTGTTCATTGTTGTTCACCCTCATTTAGTGGTTGTATTCTTCCTTCTTGATAGGACCCTTGAGCGCATCAAAGTAGCTTCCTTGCTTTGCTTCATTTCCTGTCATCATAAAGATTGAACCTTTATCAATATTATTTTATTTATATCCTAGTCCATACTTTTAATTGAATGGTTTCTGGTTGTTGAGGATTCCATCTATTATTTTGGTACTATTGTAAAATTTATGTTGGATACCCTTATTTTGTAGTTCCTTCCTCAAGGAGACTATCTCAACTTCTAGATTATCAGTTATTTTATCCTTCTCTTCCAATTGTCTTTTGAGTGTTTCTTCAATCACTTTGGCTTCTTCTAATTGCACTTTCATATTTATGATAGTCTACTTGGTCTCTTCATAGTTCTTTCTATAACTTTGTAAACATTATTTTAGTTTCTTTATCTCTTCCTTGAGTATGAGATTTGTCTTCCTTGTTCTTCTAATATCACTTAAGGTACCAATCAAGTTTGCCTCAAGATCCACTTCTTCTTCTTCTTCTTCATGATTTCCCTCATAGTTTTCAATATTTTCCTTATGATTATATAATGCCATGAACAACACTCTATCGGACTTGTGGTCATTGTCATCATCTTCATCAGATGAGCTACTATCCTCCCTTGAAGAGAGACTTTTATTCTCAAATAAATTTCACTTGTTCTTCCTTTGTTTATTTTTTTATATTTATTTTATTTCTTATAACTTTATTCTTCATCATTATTTGACCCCTTTGCAAAAGGACATTTAGATGCATAATGACCAATTCTACCACATTCAAACATTTTAAAGGAAGAGCACATTTATATTTTCTAGTTCCTCTTTTCAACTTTCTCACAAATTTGGCTTCTACTTCATCATATAAATCATCACTACAGTTAAATCTTATTTTGAGTTTTGGGTGTTATTCTGTCTTCTTGGAGACCTTGAAAGTTTCTTCCCTTTTGGATGGATTTTCTTGTTATGTATTCTATTGTAATAATTCCATGTATCTCACCCATACTCAACGTAGCTAGATCTTGTCTTTCTTCTAAAGTTGATATTTTATAATCAAATCTCATTATAATATATCTTAGTATCTTTTGAATGATGATTGTATCTACAATATTCTCCCCCATTCCTCTCGCAGTATTCATGATCTTATAAACCCGGAGAAATTAAGATTCAATGTATTCATCTTCCTTCATCTTTAGGTGTTCAAACCGTCTTATATAAGTTTGAAGCTTGGCCCCTTTGACCTTTTCATCTCCTTCATAGACATTCTTGAGCTTGTCCCAAATTTCCTTTGTTGATTCACAATGCACAACCTTGAAAAATTTTGATCATGTTAGCCCTCCTAGAATGGCATACATAGCCTTTGAATTACTCTCATAGAGTCTTCTTTCAATTGAATCTATTAAAGTAGAGACTAGTAGCTTGTATTAATTTAGAATAGCTTTCCAAACATCAACTCCTTGTGCTTGTAATAAAAATTTCATCCTTATGCTCTAAAAGGAATATTTTTTCCATCAAACAACAACATACCATTTTTGATGTATTACGTTTACTTTTCCATCAGTCTTACTAAGATCTACCTTCCAGTGGTCTAAATATTTATAAGGGAACCTGCTCTGTTACTAATTCTTAGAATATTAAGCAATACTGAGAGCAGGGTGAATCAATATTAACAAATTTTAACTTCAAAAACTTGTAAATGCATCCATAGATATAAAGCAGAGCACATAAATATATAGAGCACAAAGATTTTTATGGGGAAGCTCAAATCAGGAGAAAACCATGGAATGATTTTCTTATTATATGTGTGTGTGTGTGTGTGTGTGTAAAGTACATTCAAATTTATCAACGCCATCTGAAAGGAAGTATCAACTCCCTGATTTATCAACACCAAAGCTTGTACAAGGGTCAATATTAGTCAAGGAAATTCTTCCCTCCTAGCAGTTGCTCCTCTATATTCACACAAGCACTCGATTTCCCAATCACGGCCTTCTTAGTAATAAAACCACCTTCAACAAATTATCCTTGAACTTAGTCTCCTTATCAACAGAACTTGGCCTTAATAGGTCCCAACACATGATTGAAACTTGGACTTTAATGCACCTAAAATCAGCCCTCAAGCAATTAGAACTAAATTTCTAGAACTCTACCTCCTCCATAGGGTTTGGCCTCCTCAATAGAGAAAAATGCTAGATATTCAAAACAAACCTAAAACTCGCATTCAAATACACCGAGATTTGACCCTCAAAACATGCCTAAGTTCAACCTTCTTTGTACTAGAAATTTGGTCCTGAAATTTTTCCTTAATAGGGACAACTCATTTCTCTCAGGACATCCATGAAAATTGGCCTTTCACACTAGAATTCAACCCTATACAATGATATTCAACCTTCAAAGTGGAGAGAGTTCGACCCTTAAGAACAGGTCTGCAATCAACCTTCTAACTAGGACCAGAATCCTTTAAAAAGTGTGCCAAAAATATTTTTAAAAATAAGCCATAAACCTTTCCAAAATAAGTCAAAAAAACCCTTCAAAAATGTGCCAAAATCCTTCCCCATAAAGTCTCTATAAATCAACTCCTATTCACTTTTGATCATGAGGTATGAACCTCAGAACTCCTTATTTTCTTTGCTTGTTTGAAAATATTTGAACTAGCCCGAGAGAGTGACTTGAAATTCTCTTTCTATCACCTATTTGTAGTGAATTTTGGGTCTAGACTAGGCCAACTTGTCCACTAGATAGGCCAACTTTTCCATTGGATGGACCGACTTCACTGGCTTGACTGGTTTGTGCAAATGGTAAAATGTACAATGAATATTCAAAAAATCATTTCTCTTCAACCGTGAGGAGTTAGAGGGAGTGCCATATACCATTAGAAAGATCTCAGAATAATATTTCCAACCATATAGTTATGCTTTTATTTAATCCAAGTAATTGGAGTAAAAATGCATTCAAAGATAGGGTATCCAAATGGTGCATAAAAATACAAAATTTATATTTCAAAATATATTATTTGAATATATAAATCTATCTTTCATTTGGATAGGATTCAAATTCAACAACAACCTCTTTCAACATACAAAAAATCATGAAAAAATCCCTTTAAAAAAATGATGTAATGCAAAATTTTTATATTTTAAATTAAAAACATCAAAATTTTATTTTTAAAAAAAAATTAAATCATTTTAAAAATGTCATTTTCCAAACAAAAAAAAATCAATAAATATTGTATATATATATACCATGATGATGATTATGATGATTATTAACGTTTATTAAGACATATATGGTCTACCAAACTTTAAGAAGGCAAGAGATTAATTAGATTTCTTTGACATTTTATATTTATGCTAAAAAAGAATTGAGAGAAACACTCTCAAATCAACATAGTTTTGTTGAGTTAAAAGGTAAAGAAGGTTGGATGTGTGATAAATATTTCGAAAATTAGATTGAATGCGAGTATACGATGGACAATCTAAGAGAAAGTGTTTTTCATCTTCAAGCCTCCTAAGTTCAAACTGTTAGCCACCTGTGAAATTTGTTATACCAAAAGGTGGCTAAAACTGTTTGGAGCCTTCAAGGAACAAATTTTATTGCTAAAAAGTGTTGGCTCTTGAAGACTCTTGAAGGCCTTATGCCTCTGTCCAAGTCTTCACTGTTGTTCCTGTCTTAAAAACTCTGAAATTCTGCTAATTTCATTAAGGAGATTACTGCTGCAAACACCATTTTTCCCCCTTCATCCCCCATAAAAATTTTCATTTTTCATGTTGCTCCCCCTTTTTCTCCATAAAACTCCTCTATTTTCATGATTCCTCTTCTTCCATTCATTAAAATCATTTTAACAAGGTTAAGAACTCACTTTTTAACCTTACCGAAGTCCTCAAACTCCTTTGAAAACCATTGAAAATCTATAAAAATCATATTTTTTATATATTATAGACTTAAGCTCCCTTGGGCTAAGTCTTTAACCCTTCCTCTCCATACGCCTTGGTGCTAGGACCGAGCGCCAGCCTTCCAAGCGCTTATCACATCGCCCAATCGCGATTAGCCCTTCTTCCATATAACCCACGGCCCCGCAGTCAGGCGCCTACCCACTTTGAATTAATATTTTGCCCCCAAAGTTTAAACCTTCGTTTATATAAATTTGTCGGTGTTTATTGTATATTAAAGTTTTCTGCCAGTGCAAAATTCTAGTCACTCCGCACCGTCGATCTGATCTGAAGATAGACGGCACACGATCTATCGTCCCGGTGGCCCCCGCCAGCCACTCACTATTGCAAAACCGGGCGGAATCCATAGCACCGCTTTTGAGAGCGGGGTGGGGGTTTTTTTTTTTTTTTTAAATTCAGCGATTCCATTCACTTCCCGACACGTGGCCTTGAGCACTGTTCAAAATACCGCCCTCATCACGCATTAAATATCGGATGTGGAGTGGGCGCGATATTGATGCGTGCCGTCTGATCTGAGGCCGCTCATCGGACGGTGATCGCTCTCCGAAGATGCTCGTGCAATAACCAAGGTACCGTGCGGTGTTTAAAGGATCTCCACCGTCCATTTGATTTGCAAATCGACGACCCACACTCTTCGTTGGTCCCTCGTCCACAGCAGTGCCGGTGGTCCCAGTGCCACATCAGCGTTCATGCGGCAGAATTCAATTGGGGCGGCTCTTCATTGGTTCCTTGTCTAGTCAGCAAATCCGGACCCGGGAACTTATTCAGCATGGTTTAATTAAAGGTTTTATGTCCGGGCGCATTTGATAAGGTTTATTGGTACCTGTTCTCCGCCGTTGATCTCGTGGCCGATCTCATCCGACGACCCACGTTTGTCCCGAACCCCGAACATGATTTTCGACCATTTTGCGCCAAAACAAAGGTTTTAAACCTTTTTTCTGTTTTTATTTTATTTTTCGAATAATGTGACCCCTTCACATTATTTATTCACCTCCGCTCCTGACCGTCATCTCTGCGCGATCGACGACTCCGATTCAAATTCTTCTTCCGCCTTCCCTTTGAATTCCTCTGATCAATCTTGACCGTTGGATGATGCCATCCAATGGCCATGATCCCTCCACGTGCCTTCTGAAGCAGCAAACCTATACATGCAAGATTTTATAACATTTTTTCATATTTTTCAGGGTTTAATGGTTTTTTCTGCTATGTCTGAAGAAAATTCAGAAGCAGAGGGTGACGATCCTCCCGCCTTCGATCCATCAAAGAGAATCATTTGCAGGTTTCAAATTCACGTTTCATCGGTGATTCATGAGGCATTTATACCATATCACCCCTGTGCAGCCCTGCACACCAGCAAAAAACACAGTGAATTGGGCACAAATCAAAGAGTATCAGTGTCGAAGACAAAAATGTACCAGGACAGAAGATTGAAGACAGATTTGCGGGGATCACGACTAAGAATGATTATCAAGAGCCTAATCCCCAAATTCAAAATAGAATTAAGGGTAAATCAAAAGATCATTAGACAGAAAGCCTCCACCGCCACATCTGAGGCAAATTGATTCCTCCCAGCTACCGAAATGCCACCTGTGCCTCAAAGTATTCAATCCGAGGCTGGAGTTATTGATCAGGATCAGATATTTGTCTCAAGCACATCCAGAGAGTGAATTCTGCAAACAAACTTAATGACAAAACATCAACAGAGTTACTTTGACATCACATAGATCCTCAAAGGTCAAAAGAGCTCCCACCGAGCTTAAATATTTATGTAAATCATTTAATACAGACGACACCTATGTAGGTTTCTTCATCGAGCCCCCCAAGGGCCGAGGAATCATTAAGTCTGTATTAATTATCTTTAGAGATCTTTTTTCAGATCTCACCTCCTCATTCTTCTATAAATACTTCTGTGGAAGATGAGAGAGGGGTTGGTTGATATAGTTGCTGAACTTTGAAATGTAATTGAGCTTGAGACTTCTATCTGTAAATAGTGTTCACTAGCCCTTGGAGCTCTGTTTGTGTTTAGATTAGTTAGGCTGAATAGTGAAGATGATGGCTGAATTGAAACATTGGACCTAAAGACTGTAACTGGTTTGACATCAATAACAAGCTGTTTCTTGGGATCCTGGTCTATATCACTGGTGAAGTGCCCCTTTCTCTGTTATTGTTTTTCCTTCTATGTATGTCATAATGTTCACTATTCTCTAATAAAGAACATCATTTATGGAGTTAGGATTTACTGTTTACCAGTACCCTTCTCTTACTGATAAGCTTAATCTCAATGTTTTCCTCCAATTTGTTTATTTAAGAATGATTCAATACATTTTAAGCAGTTAGGAATGTTGGCGTTCCCTCGTCCTACTGTTTGCTTTAAAAATTGTTCTTGAAAGTTATTTTCATCATTTTCTTATTAAAGTTAGGCTAGAAAAGTGATGGTTTGCCCTGTTTCTAGCTTCTATTCTCCAAAGGCAGATTCTGAAGGTTTCCCTTGGTGTTGACTGAAAGCAGACTAGGTTTAAAAGTACCTTATCTGATCTTAAGTTACACTTTGTTTTCTCTTATGTGTTTTCATACTTTCTGAAGGTAATTATGCGGATTACTGGATTGTTTGTCAATTAAGCTGCTTTAATACAAACTTGCCTAAGAAGTCTATGGTTAGCCCTGTTCTTGGTTGGTTTTAAACAGTTACTTAAGAGGCTTTTCTTGTTTGGACTGACTATAAATCCCTTGTGAAATTATTATCAGTTTCCACCCCTCCAACACTTTATTGTTTCCATTCCATCATTTTGATCTCAATAATCTTGTGATATAGATGACTTGCCCCTCGGATCACTCTTGATGTTGTTTCTCAATTAAAGCCCTGTTATGACTCCATAGCCCAATGGACTAAAAACCAGCATTATATCTATCTTTTTAGACAAAGTTGTTCTATTCACTTGCAACTTCTCACCTTTGAAACTCTTTGCATTTAGGACATCTCCACCTCAAACGGTAACCATGCTCAACCATCCAAAAACAAACAAAACCCTCGGCCTTCATAACTAGCCTAATATCATTACCCCAAACTTCAAAGAAAAATCCATCTTTGCACTTATTGGAGAGATCCCTCTCCGGATTCAGGAGGGCTAGATCTTAGAATCCCAAAGTGGTTGAAATGATGTTTCTCCCTGCAGTCAGACTTTTCCAATCTTGCTGATTACAGGGAGCTAACATTTCTGGCGACTCCAGTGGGGAAACTTCCCTTAAAATAAATAAAACCTCGTGAGTAAAAAGCAGCCTTTTCAAGCACTACCAAAGAATGGTAATTATGATAAAACTTGTTTGAATCAGTGACAAACTAGGCAAACCCTAGGATTCTCATAAGACTTTATCTAACCTTGAAAAATCAACTGGCTTAGCCATAAGAGTACACTGTCTTTGTCTCATAGCCGTAGCTAAGTTTTGAAACAGAGTTAGGATATTCTTAGAAACCACACAACTAAAAAATAACTCAGAAAAACACCAAAAATATTTCAGATTGGTATCTAATAAACATGGTGGTGGACCATAAAACCTTTTACCTCCAAAAGAGCTAAAAAATTCCACTTGGCAACTCCACAATCCTTAACAGAGCTTAAGACTCCACTGGGAAGAACCTTTGTCATTATAACACGGTTTAAAATTCAGTTAGAGGACTGTAGGATTTAAATTTATAAAACAGACTAGTTAACCTCTTAAATATTGTCATATCTGGTTGAACTTTTCTTGTTTATTTGGGTCTGAAAAACACAGCATAGTGGCTCCTAGAAAGATTCACACTAGAGCCCATCCTAACCCTGATCCACCTGAGATAGTTGATAACCTAGAAGGTATCCTTAGGAAGTCTCCTAAGATTAAATTATCAACTATTTTCAGATCACCCTTGAGAGCTAATTCAGTCCCTGAAAATCTTACAGCTCTACAACAATCACAAGTTGACTTGGTAAATCCCTTTAGAACTAGTTCTCTTGGTGATTTAGATCAGTTAGATTCTGAGTCTTCACTTTCATCTCCTGAAACAAGTGAACATCCTGGTAGCAGAGAAACAACACCTCCTGATTTACATTTCCTTCACAACCTAGGTGTCTCTCATCCAAGATCAGCTCAGCAGTCTATTCCTGGTCCATCCACTTCTGCTCACCCTACATCCACTGTCCAAACCACTCCACTTCAGCCCACTTTCCCTTTTGTTAATCCACCCCTTGTGAATCCACCCCCACCACATATCATGGCAGCATGGTATGCTCCCTTAGTCCTTCCTCTTCCATTAGTCAATCTTCCACAGGACTGTCAGTCCAAAATTCCATTGTATGATGCTAGCAATGCTACAACTGCATCACAACATGTGGATAAGATGAATGACTACTTTGACATAAATGAAATTGATGATGATTCTGTCAAGCTTAGACTATTCGATCAGAGTTTAGGGGGAGAAGCAAGAAAATGGTTCAAAGGCTTAACCCCCCATAGTATTAATGATCTCCAAGCCTTCCATCAAACATTCTTAAACAAATGGGAAGGAAAGAACAACCCTCTTCAAGTCCTTTATGATTACAAAAATCTCCATAGAAACGTGGGGGAAAGTGTACAAGCTTATTGTACTAGATTCAATAGTGTATATAATGCACTTTCCCCAGAACTAAAACCTCCACAAGGCTCAGCTTTAAACAATTTTCCTGAAGGGTTTGACCCTGAGATGGCCTATCAGCTGAGAGAGAGAGATTTTGAAACTCTTGAAGAGATGAAAAAGGGTGCTCTTTCCGTGGAAGTCAACTTAATGGAGGAAAGAGCAAGAATGAAAAACAAGAAGAGAGTCTCTTTTAGAGAGGAAAAAACACCTTCTACTTCAAACTCAAAGATGGAAAGAATGATGGAGGAGATGATGAAGAAAATGAGCATCCTTGAGAGATTACAAGCAAGCCAAAACCAAATTTCTCCTCAAAATAGAAACCAAAACCAAAACTAGAATTTCAGAAGAAACCAACCTCCAAACAGACTTAGGGAAGATGATCAGCAGATCACACCTCCCTTTCATCAAAACTATGTAAGTGAGGTTGAGGAAACATATGAAATAACAGAGGAGGATGATATAAACATGTTGGGCGTAGATAATGATGACTTTGAGGTTCATTATGATAGAAAACAAGGTCTATACACACCTTATGATGACAAAAGAGATGATGATGAAAATTATTATCAAGACATGGAAAATTTCATCATAGAATCTCAAAAAGAATATGACCTTAGAAGCAAAACCAGTAAAAAAACTCCCAACACCAAAACCTCTGCCAAATCTTCACAAGACAGCGCTGCAACCAAGCCTAGAATGGTCAAACAAAAGGACAAATCAGTGGCTGTAAATTCTGATATTGGTAAAGAGAAAGGCACTCAAAACAAAGAAAAACAGAGTGCAGACATTAGTAGTACTAACATCTCAGCTAGTACTCCTGTTAAAACCATTTTGTCAAATGTAAATAGGACAAATCAGCAAGCTGATATTGCTGATAGAGTGACGGCTAATAAGGCCGAGACCAGCATTTTAAAGAGTCAAATTCCTTTCAGCCTGGAGCAGGAAATTTCCAAAATCAAAATCCCTGTTCCTTTGACTGAGTTAGCTTCCCAGCATGTATATAGGACCCAAATTTTGAAGGCTTTAAATATAGAGGAAAATGAGGATACAGTCAATCTTAATGATGACCAGCCAAAGCTTATTTTCGGTCCAAAGATTGAAGGTAGATATCAAGAGGGACCTGTTCCTCCCTTTTATGTGAGTTTAAACGTTCATGACAAAATTTTGCACAATGCTATGCATGATTCCGGGGCTTCTCATAATTTGATGCCAAAAGATGTAATGGAGAGCCTGGGTCTAGAAATCACCAGACCTTACAAAGACCTGTACTCCTTTGATTCTAGCAGAGTAAAATGTTTAGGATTAATCAAAGACCTCTGCGTTAGCTTAGCACAGATCCCAGCCAAATTCTTAGTCATGGACATTGTTGTGGCTGATGTGCCCCCAAAGTATGGAATGCTATTATCTAGATCTTGGGGGGCTAAGTTACAGGGGACTATGCAGATGGACATGACCTATGCAACTATCCCTGTTTTCAATCAGACGAGAAGACTTTACAGGGAGTCTCATATGCAATACACAGTTACAAGTCAAGACAAACCGCAAAACTCCCCTTTATACTCTGTAAACATAGGCCTTGATTCATTTATCCTTTTTAATGAAGAAACATTGGATGAACAAGTAACTTTAACAGAGTTTATGGCCGATAGAGAGGAGGAGGTAAACACCACAGAACTGTCAAAATAGTTTGCTGAACTGTTAAGCAACAGCAAACCAAATATGGGTCTTGAACTACAAGTCATGCGTCCTTTCCTTTTAAACCTTGACACTCAAGAAAACGTGCCTCCACTTAACGAAAAACCTGAAGAGTCAAAAAAAAATTCATTTAAGTGCCGCTAATCACAAACAAATAGAAAGCACAGTAATTGAAGAGGACGGTAACCAAACAAACAAAACCGAAAATAGTCCTCTGTGGAGTATGTATTTTGACGGATCCTGCACTAGGAACAATGATGGTGCAGGGGTTTGGATTTGCAACACTGTAGGCAACCACACAGAAAGTCTTTCCTGTAGATTAAACTTCCAGTGTTCAAATAACATAGCGGAATATGAATCCCTTCTTTTAGGCTTACGATTGTTGAAGAAGTTAGGAGCCAAAAGAATCAATGTGTATGGGGATTCAGAGTTAGTCATTAGGCAAGTCAATGGGGAGTATAACGCAAATCATCCCAAACTTAGGGCCTATCGAAATGATGCCATGGACCTTTTAAAAACTTTCAAGGAGTCCAAACTGATTTTTGTCCCAAGAAAAAGAAATATTGCGGCCCACAATTTAGCCTTTGTAGCTAGAACATGCTTAACGCCATATGAAACCAAAGACTGCACAACTCAGATAAAATTTAGACCAGCCGTGCCTGATAATGAAAAGTATTGGCAGGTGTTTGACGGAGACAAACAAATAGAAGACTTTATGCAATTCAGAAATGAATTCGAACTACACAGTTCAGACTCAGACTATGATACAGACTGTGGTGAAGAAAATTTTCTTGGTAAAGAAGAGCCATCTCCTGAGCTTGTCAATATTAATCTTCTGACTAGCAAACTAAAAAACAAAACATAATGGATTGCAGAGGCAGAAGCAGAGAACTTAGAAACTCTACAAACCAATGATGAAAGTTTTCCAAAGGGCCTCTCTCCTTTAGAAGAGTTGTTTGATTTTAACGATGTGGCTAAGAAGCCAAAACTGGAACCTGTAGAGACTGAAGTGGAAGAGTGCAATATTGGCAGTGAACTTAAATCTATGATGATTAAACTGTCCAAGACTTTACCAGCTCACATTAAACTCAAATACATAGAGCTGTTTAAAGAGTTTTCTGATGTTTTTGCGTGGAGTTACGAAGATCTTAAATCCTATGACACTGAAATAATACAGCACAAAATCCCTCTCAAAGAAAACCAAAAACTATTCAAACAGAAACTACGCAGAATAAACCCTGTTCAGTTGCCTTTGGTTCAAAAGGAGATCATGAAAATGTATGATGCTGGTATTATTGTCCCTATTAGATATTCTGAATGGGTGTCTAATCTGGTGTCAGTCAGGAAGAAAACTGGAGAGATCAGGCTTTGTATAGACTTTAGAGACTTAAACAAAGCTTCATTAAAATACAACTACCCTTTACCTAAGATGGATCATATTTTACAAAGAGTGGTAGGGTCTAGAAGAATTTCTTTGCTTGATGGCTACTCAAGGTACAATCAGATCTTAGTTCACCCTGCTGATCAATTAAAGACAACCTTTACTACACCATGGGGCACTTTCATGTATGTGAAAAATTCCTTTTGGTCTAATGAATGCTGGAGCAACTTTTCAAAGAGCCATGGACATAGCATTCTCGGAGGAACTGGGCTACTTCATCATTATATACCTTGATGATGTCACTGTGTTTTCAAAAACAGATGAAGAGCACTAAGAACATTTAAGAAAAGTTTTCGAGAAATGCAGAAAGTTTGGAATATCTTTAAACCCTAAGAAAACACTATTTGGTCTCCAAGAAGGTAAACTTCTTGGGCACATTATTTCTGAGGAGGGTATAAAGATAGCTCCAAAGAGGATTGAGGCCATATTGCAAATCTCTCATCCTCGAAACATCAAAGAGTTGCAATCTTTCATTGGAAAGATTAACTTTTTGAGAAGGTTCATCCCCAACTTGGCTGAGCTCCTTAGAAATATTACAAACATGTTGAAGAAGGAGCAAGGGGTAAAATGGACCTTGGAAGCAAAGAAATCTTTTGAGCTGGTGAAACAAGCGTTAACCAAAACACTAGTTCTGATAAGTCCTGATTTTTCAAAAGATTTTCATATTTTTTCATTTGCATCAGAACATACCATAGTTGCTGTCCTTTTACATAAAAATCCACAAGGACAAGAGCAGCCTATTGCATTCTTTAGTAAGGCATTGAGGGATGCCCCTCTGAAGTATAAAATTATGGAGAAGCAAGCTTTTGCTTTGGTTAAAGCTTTGAAAGACTTCAGGGTGTACATCCTTCACTCACACATCATTTCCTTTGTCCCAAACTCAGTTGTTAAAGACATTCTAACACAGGACCTAGATGGTAAGAGAGGTAAGTGGATTGTTGTTATTCTTGAATATGATCTAGAGATAAAACCCACTAAACTCATCAAAGGCCAAGGTCTAGCTAGATTAATGGCTGAATAAAATTTTGAAGTTCTTGATATTAATATGATTGATGCTTTGGATGACCAAGAAGGATTCTCAACTCCTATTATTGAAGATCATTTTATGAATTCTCCTTGGTATGCTGATATTATTTATGTTTTGATTAATTTGAATACACCTCTTGGTTTGACAAAAAAAAAGGCAAGGTTTTTAAAATTGAAAGCTGTAAACTATTGCATTATAGATAAATGTCTTTATTGGAAAAATGCAAGTGGTGTATTGCTTAAATGTTTGCCTGAGTTTGATGCAGAGAAGGTTAAGCACCAGTTCCATGAAGGAGAGTGTGGAGGTCATTTGTATTGGAAGACAACAGCCAACAAAATTTTGAGGGCTGGTTTCTATTGGCCTACTCTTTTCCATGATGTACACAAGATGATCATAGCCTGTCATAAGTGTCAACTTTTTGAAGGCAAAAGAAAACTGCTACCCCTCCCTCTGCATCCAATCACTGTTGAAGCCCCATTTCAACAGTGGGGACTTGACTTTATAGGAGAAACTATCCCCTCATCTTCTCGCTCAAAGATAGATGGATTATCACCGCTACGTACTATTTCATCATGATAGGGTTTACACACCTTGTAAAGGTGCCAATATGTCGCTTATTATAAAATTAATTGAGACTAACATTCTCTCCAGATTTGGCTGTCCTACCAAGATCATCACTGATAATGCAGCAACATTTGGATCAAAGAAGATGGTTGAATTTTGTCACAGATATTAGATAACATTGGGGTATTCCACGGCCTATTACCCTCAAGGTAATGGACTTGTAGAATCCTCAAACAAGAGTTTAGTGAAAATAATCAAGAAACTGTTGGAAGACAACAAAAAGTCTTGGCACACAAAGCTAGTTCATGCACTTTGGGCTGACAGATCGAATTTGAAGAAATCTATTGGTATGTCACCTTTCTAGCTTGTGTATGGTACCGATGCAATTTTTCCAACCAGCCTTGGTATACTAGTGATGAATTTAATTCAAGAGTTTCAAACTGAAGATAATGACATGATCATAAGAATAAATCAGACCATTCATCTTCAGCAAACCAAGGAGGAGGTTTATAACAAAGCATTGCAGAAGCAGGACACCATTAAAAAGCTTTTTGACAGAAGAACAAAGACCAGCAATTTCAATATTGGGGACAAAGTTTTGAAGTGGGACTCAAGGAGGGAAGACAAGGGCAAGCATGGAAAATTTGACAACTTATGGCTTGGCACTTACTCTATTCATTCAAATTACCGGGTAACAACGCCTATTTTCTACAAGAGTTGAATGGAGCAGTAATTGTTCGGGTCCTCATTAATGGCAGGATGCTTAAACATTACTTCTCTTGATCCATCCCATGTCTTTAAAGCCTTTTTATCTTTTTTCTCATTATAAATATCTCATCCACTCATTTTATTCAAAGTTATAAAAAATAAAAATAAAAAAACAAAGAAAAGAGGGCAGACAGAAAACAAGAAAGGTATAGCCCCATACCAAAAAAGAGAACAAAATCAAAGTAAGTGTTTTAAATGCTACTCCGAAACACACTTCAAGCGTTATCAAACAACTTAACTTTGACTAATTAGCTTTAATTTTCATCGACATGATATATCCGATTTGCCAAAATGTTTAATCTTTCTTATCAAAGAGATAGTTTAGGATAGAAATTAAAGGTTCAAACATTCTCAAAATCTGAACCTAAGGTTTCAAAGAGAGAATGACTCATATCTGTTTCAAATTTTGAGTCAAAAGATGTAAAAATCTGGTTCTAAAGTGCTTAAAATCTGAGCCAGTTAGCAAAGGAAAGACAACTCAAGTAAGATGTCAAGACAGAGTTGTATAAAAAGGAAGGAAATGCTTTGAAATTTCAAATCTCAAACCTTCCATTTCGTTTTAAATTTTGTGCAAAATAATGTCTATCTGCAACTTGTTTTTATGCCATAGACCAGCATCAAGTGAGACTGTGCAATCCTGACTTGACTGCTTTTTAAATTTTTGTTGTAAAATTTAGAGAATGAAAGTTTGTTGGATAGTTTAATCCCAACAGATGGTAGATTAGGTAGAGAATCATATGGGCTCAACTGTTTAATCTGAGTCTATGGAGAAATAAGGAGTAGAAATAGATTAGATTTCCTGTTTTCAAAAGAATAAAATGTTGTGAAAAGAGTTTGCCAATCCAAGTGCACTCTGATGAAGAAAAATTGCTAGATCAGTAGGATTGGGTAGGTAGAAAGCTTGTATTGATGAAGATCCATTGTTTTTATGATCACTAATATGTTTTCAAAGCAAGATCATCCCAGCAAAGGAAGGGAAACCCAATGGATGAGGCATAGGTCAGCCTCCGAGAGAACGCAAGTCTGAAGTTCTTGATGCCTTCAAAAAGGCACCATCCCCAAGTGGAGCCACTGTTAGCCACCTATAAAATTTGTATAGCAAAAGGTGGCTAAAACTTTTAGAGCCTTCAAGGAACAAATTTTATTGCTAAAAAGTGTTGGCTCTTGAAGACTCTTAAAGGCCTCATGCCTCTGTCCCAATCTTCACTTCTGTGCCCATTCTACACTCAGAAATCCTGTTGATTCCCAAGAAAGAATACTGCTGCAAGCACCATTTTCATTTTCCCCCTTCTTCCAAAACTAGCCTCATCTTTGCCTTTTCTTTTCCCATGAAATCATTCATTTTCATATTTTTCCCCTTTTCCCTTCATCAAAACCCCTTTGATAAGGTTTAAGACCCTTTCTTGCCTTATCGGAATCCTCAAAACTCCTTGAAAATCATTAAAAACCCATTTTTCTTATTATAGACTTAAGCCCCCTTAGTCTGAGTCTTTTACCTCTTCCCCTCCATATGCCCTGGTGCTGGAACCGAGCACCAGCCTTCCAAGCACTTATCACGTTGCCCAATTGCGATTAGCCCCCCCTCTTTAAACCCCCAGTCATATTATCTTTCATATAACCCCTGTCCCCACAGTCAGGTGCCAAGCCGCATTCAAATTAATATTTTAAACCTTCGGTTATATGATTTTTTCGATTTTTATTATGACCCAAGGTTTTCCGCCGGTCCAAATTTCAAGTCAATCTCCACTGTCGATCTGATCTGTAGATCGACAACACGCCATCCATCTCCCCGGTGGTCCCCGCCATCCACTCACTGTCGCAAAACCACGCAGTATCCATCGCACCGCTTTTAAGAGCGGGGCGGTATTTTTCATTTTGCAGCGACTCCATACACTGGTTGATGTGTGGCCTGGGCACTGTTCACAAAACCTCCGTTCATCATGCGTTAAAGATCGGATGTGGACCCGGCGTGATATCGACGTCCACCGTCCGATCTAAGGCCGCTCATCGGACGGTGATCGCTCTCCGAAGGAGCCCGACGGTTAACCGAGATATGGCGCGGTCATTAAAACATCTCTGCTGTCGATCTGATCTGCAGATCGACGACCCATAATTCATCACCCTGATTCCTCCGCTTTGAATTTTTGCCTCCGCTGCTAACCATCGACCTCTGCGTGATCGACGGCTCCAATTCAAATTATTTTCCGCCTCCCTTTGAATTCCTCTAATTGATCTCGACCGTTGGAAGATGCCATCCAACGACCACGCTCCCTCCACATGCCTTCTAACGCAGTTAGCCTATACATGCAGGATTTCATAATATTTGTTCATACTTTGCAGGGTTTAATGGTTTTTCTGCTATGTCTGAAGGAAATTCAGAAGCAGAGGGTGAAGATCCTCCTGCCTTCGATCGATTAAAGAGAATCATTCGCAGGGTTTAAGCTCCACGTTTCATTAATGATTCATGAGGCATTGATGCCATATCACCCCTGCATAGCCATATATACCAAAAAAACACAATGAATCAAGCACAGTCAGAGAGTATCAGTGTCGAAGATAAAAATGTACCAAGACATAAGATTGAAGATAGATCTGTGGGGATCACGGCTAAGATGGGTTATCAAAAGCCTAATCCCCCAATTAAAACACATTTTGAAGAAAATATTAAGTGTTTTATCAACAAGAAAGCCTCCACCGCCACATTTGAGGCAAATTGATTCCTCCCAGCGACCAGAATGCCACCTGTGCCTCAAAGTACTCAATCAGACACTGAATTTATTGATCAGGACCAAATATCTACCTCACAACGTAGCCAAAGGATAAATACTGCAGAGAAAATAATGACAAAATATCAGCAGGGTAACTTCAACATCACACAGAGCCTCAAAGGTCAACAAAACCTCCCACCGAGCTTAATCTTAATGTAAATTATTCAATACAGAGGACAACTATTGTAAGCTTCTTCATTGAGCCCCCCAAGGGCCAAGAAGCCATTTAAGTCTGTATTAATTAGTTTTTGAGATCTTTTATCAGATCTCACCTCCTCATTCTTCTATATATAATTTTGAAGAAGATGAGTGAGGGGTTGGTCGATGTAGTTGCTAAACTTTGAAATGTAATTGAGCTTGAGACTTCTATCTGTAAATAGTGTTCACTGGCCCTTGGAGCTCTGTTTGTGTTTAGATTAGTCAGGCTGAATAGTGAAGATGATTTCTGAACTGAAACATTGGACCTGAAGACTGTAACTGGTTTGACATCAATAACAAGTTGTTTCTTGGGATCCTGGTCTATATCACTGGTGAAGTTCCCCTTTTCTTTGTTATTGTTTTTCCTTATATGTATGTCATATTGTTCACTATTCTCTGATAAAGAACATCATTTATAGAGTTAGGATTTACTGTTTACCAATACCCTTCTCTCACTGATAAGCTTTATCTCAATGTTTTCCTCCAATTTGTTTATTTAAGAATGATTCAATACAGTTTAAGCAGTTAGGAATGTTGGCGTTACCTTGTCCTACTGTTCGCTTCTAACCTTGTTCTTGAAAGTTATTTTCATCATTTGCTTATTAAAGTTAGACTAGAAAAGTGATGGTTAGCCTCGTTTCTAGTTTCTATTCTCCAAAGGCAGATTCTGAAGGTTTCCCTTGGTGTCGACTAAAAGAAAACCAGGTTTAAAAGTACCTTATCTGTTCTTAAGTTACACTTTGTTTTCTCTTATGTGTTTTCATACTTTATGAAGGTAATTATGCGGATTAGTGGATTGTTTGTCAATTAAGATGCTTTAATACAAACTTTCCCAAGAGATCTATGGTTAGCCCTGTTCTTGGTTGGTTTTAAACAGTTACTTAAGAGGCTTTTCTTGTTTGGATTGACTATAAATCCCTTGTGAAATTATTATCAGCTTCCACCCCTCCAAAAATTTATTGTTTCCATTCCATCATTTTAATCTGAATAATCTTGTGATATAGATGACTTGCCCCTTGGATCACTCTTGATGTTGTTGCTCAATTAAAGTCCTGTTATGACTCCATGGCCCAATGGACTAAAAACCAGCGTTATATCTATCTTTTTAGTCAAAGATGTTCTATTCACTTGCAACTTCACACCTTTGAAACTCTTTGCATTTAGGATTCTCCACCTCAAACAGTAACTATGATAAACCATCCAAAAAAAAAACAAAACCCTCGGCCTTCATAACTAGCCTAATATCATTACCCCAAACTTCAAAGTCAAATCCATATTTGCACTTATTGGAGAGATCCCTCTCCAGATTCAAGAGGGCTAGATCATAGAATCCCAAAGTGGTTGAAACGATGTTTCTCCCTACGGTCAGACTTTTGCCAATCTTGCTGATTACAGGGAACTAACATGATGCAAATGAAAAAATGAAGAAATATTTTGAAAAATCAGGACTGATAAGAACTAGTGTTTTGGTGAGTGCTTGTTTTACCAGTTCAAATGATTTCTTTGCTTGTAAGGTCCATTTAACTCCTTCTTCCTTTTTAAGCATGTTTGTTATGTTTCTAAGGAGTTCAGCTAGATTGGGTATGAACCTTCTCAAGAAATTAATCTTTCCAATGAAAGATTATAGTTCCTTGATGTTTCTGGGATGGTTTATTTGCAATATACCATCAATCCTCTTTGGATATATCCTTATACCCTCTTCAGATATGATATGTCCAAGAAGCTTACCTTGTTGGAGACCAAACAATGTTTTCTTTGGATTTAAGGATAGTCCAAATTTTCTACATTTTTCAAAGATTTTTCTCAAATGTATTAGGTGTTCTTCATCTGTTTTTGAATAAACAGTTATATCATCTAAGTAAATCACTATCAAGTAACCTATTTCTTCTAAAAATGAAATGTCCATGGCTCTCTGGAATGTGGCACCAGCATTCATTAAACCAAAGGGAATTTTCAAATACATGAAAGTACCCCAAGGTGTAGTAAAGGCTGTTTTAAGTTGATCATCAGGATGTACCAAAATTTGATTGTAACCTGAGAAGCCATCTAGCAAAGAAATTCTTTTGGAGCTAACTACCTTTTGTAGGATATGATCCATTTTGGGCAAAGGATAGTTTTCCTTCAGTGAGGCTTTGTTCAAGTTTCTAAAATCAATGCAAAGCCTTATCTCTCCTGTTTTCTTCCTAACTGATACAAGATTAGACATCCACCCTGAGTATCTAACAGGGACAATAATTCCGGCATCATATATTTTTTTTATTTCTTTCTCTACCAGAGGTAATTGAAAAGGGTTGATTCTGCGCAATTTCCGTTTAAAAGGTTTCTGGTTTTCTTTGAGGGATATTTTATGCTGGATTATTTCTATATCATATGATTTCAAATCTTCATAACTTCATGCAGACATATCAGAAAATTCTTTAAAAAACTCAATATATTTCAGTTTAATATGAGCTGGAAAATTTTTAGATAGTTTGATCATTTTAAGTTTTTTCTCACTCCCTATATTGCATTCTTACACTTTAGTTTCTATGGGTTCTAGTTTTGGCTTCTTGGCCACATCATTCAAATCAAATAATTCTTCTAAGGGGACCAACCCTTTTGGCAAGCTTTGGTCTTTGGATTGCAGCACTTCTAAGTCTTCATTTTCCATGTCTGTGCTATTTTCTGTCATATATTTGGGTTCATGTGTTAATAGATCTATTTCTGCAATCTCAGGAGACTTTTCTTCTTCAACAAGTAGATTTTCTTCAATAGGATAGTCTTGCTCATAATCCAAATCTGAGTTTGATATCTCAAATTCATCTTTAGATTGTAAGAAGTCTTCTATTTGTTTATCTCCATCAAAGACTTGCCAATATTTTTCATTATCTGGGACAGCTAGTCTAAATTTGACTTGGGTGGTGCATTAATTGGTTTCATAAGGTGTTAGACAATTTCTAGCAGCAAAGGCTAAACCATTAGTAAGGACATTTTGGTTTCTTGGGATAAAGGTAAGTTGAAATTCATCAAATTTTTTTAATAAATCCATGGCATCATTTCTATAGGCTCTAAGTCTGGGGTGTTTGGCACTATATTCCCCATTAACTTTCCTAATAATCAACTCTGAATATCCATGAACTTTTATCCTTTTGGCTTCTATATTTTTCAATAAATGTAGGCTTAAAAGGAGAGCTTCATACTCAGCTATATTGTTGGTACATTGAAAGTTTAATCTAAATGAATGCCCCTCAGCATGATTGTTTTGTGTATTGTATAACCATATGCCTGCTCCTGCATCATTTTTAGTGAAAGACCCATCAAAATTAATTCTCAAAAAAGGACTATTTTCAGATTTGTGATTTATTTCACTGCTATCCTCTCTGTTTTCTTCATCTTCCTATTTTATACAAGGGTCTGCACTACATTTTTCTGTGTTTTGTTCCTCAAGGATTTCAATGTTTTGAGGTTTTACTCCTTGATTTTCATGATCTTCATTCTACTTATTACTATTTTGGACCGTAATATCTCTATTCTGTTTGTTGTAAATTTCTGAATCATAAAACTATTTTTTAATCTCCTCTTTGTTCTCCTCTTTATCAATAGCTATAGCTATGTTTGAAATTGAAGTGATCACAGTATTTGATGTTTTTTAATTGATTAGATATTTCTCTTTAGGAATATCATTATTGAAAATAATGAAAGAGTTAAGGTAAGTGTGGATGGAATAGAGAGAAGAATTCTCTAGTATTTCTCGGTTACTCACCACATATTTCATGTGTGTTTCCCTATAGAGTCTTCTAGGTTGAATGAAGACAGGAATGGTGGCATAAGTCATATCCATCAGCATTGTGCCTTGTAACTTAGCACCCCATGACCTTGAAAGAAGCATGCCATATTTGGGGGGTATATCAGCCACTACAATGTCCATTACTAAACTCTTGGTTGGTATTTCGGCTAATTTAACACACAGATCATTTATTAGGCCTAGGCATCTCACCTTACTTGATTCAAGGGAATATAAATCTTTGTAGGGTCTAGTTACCTCTAATCCTAATATTTCCATTATCACCTTGGGCATGAGGTTGTGTGATGCTCCTGAATCAAGAATGACATTGTGAAAAATGTATCATGGATGTTTAAACTGATGTAAAAGGGAGGGGTGGTTCCTTCTTGAATTTTTCCTTCAATTTTTGGTCCAAATATGAGCTTTGGGGTATCATCACTTAAATTAACTATGTCATGAACATCTTCTATGTTCAAAGCTTTAAAAATCTGACCTCTATATACATTTTGAGTGACTAATTCAGTGAGTGGGACAGAGATTTTGATTTTAGAAATTTCATTCTCTAGGCTAAAAGGAATCTGGTTTTTTGAAATGTTTAATTCAGCCTTGCTAGTCACTCCTTGTTCAACAAAATCAGCTTGCTGATCTTTATGTTTACAACAGTTAAAATATTTTTTTCAGGAGCATTAGTTGAGGTGCCAGTGCTGCTGGGGTTAACACTCTGTTTTTCATTGGCTTGGGTGTTTTTCCCTTTGTTTGAATCAGAATTCACAACCACTGTTTTGTGAGTTTTAGCTGTCTTTTTGGAAACATTTTCAAGACTATTTTTGGCAGATTTATTAGAGGTTTTATTCCTTGGATTTTCTTGATTCTTTTTGCTTCTCAGGTCATATTGTTTAGGTGACCCTATGATGGAATTTTCAAAATATTGTTCATAATAATCAGTTTCCATTCTTCTATCATCATAAGGTGTATATAGACCTTGTTTCCTTTCATGGAGGAAATCAGAATCCTCATTGCTTAATCCTAGCATGTTCGTGTTGTCATCCTCTGTTTGTTCATTTATTTCTTCATCCTCATTAACATAATTTTCTTGGATAGGAGTTCTGATCTGTTGATCATCCTCTCTAAGTCTTTTTTGAGGTTGGTTTCTCCTAAAGTTTTAATTCTGATTTTGAGATTGATTTCTATTCTAGGGAAGTGATTTATTTTCTCTAGATTGTGCTCTGTTAAGTATGCTCATCTTCTTCATCATTTCCTCAATCATTATCTCCATTTTTGAACTAGATGTGGAAGGTGGAGTTTCCTCCCTAAATGATACTTTCTTTTCATTCCTCATCCTAGCTCTTTTTTCAATTAGATTTACTTCCACAGCCAAAGCTCCCTTTTGGATGTCCTCCAAAGTCAAAGGATCTCTTTCTCTTAGCTGATATGCCATTTCAGGATCAAATCCTTTAGGAAATTTAGCCAAAGCTGAGCCTTGTGGAGGTTTCATTTCTGGGGGTAGGGCATTATAAATACTATTGAACCTAGTGCAATAATTTTGAACACTTTCCCCAGTGTTTCTTTTGAGGTTTTTGTAGTCTGAAAGTATTTGGAGAGGGTTTTTTCTAATTTACCATTTGTTTAGGAATGACTGATGGAGGGCTTGGAGGTCATTAATACTATTAGAGTTAATATTTTGAACCATTTTCTTACTTCTCCCCGTAATCTTTGAGCAAAAAATCTGAGCTTGACAGTTTCATCATCAATCTCATTTCTGTCAAAATAGCCATTCATTTTTTCCACATGTTGTGAAGCATTAGTAGCTCCACTTGCATCATATAATGGAATCTTGGACTGATAGTCCTGTGGCATATTGACTAATGGTAAAGGAACGAATAGAGGGGAATACCATGTTGCCATGATAGGAGGTTGTGGAAAAAGTGGGGGATTTACAGGTGGGGGATGTAAGATAGGAGTGGGTTGATGGAATGGAGTATTTTGAATAGTGGGAGTATGGATAACAGAAGTGGATGGTTCAATAGAAAACTGTTGAGCAGATCTAGGATGAGAAAAACCAAAGTTATGAATGAAATGAAGGTTAGGTGGAGTGGTTTCTCTACTACCAAGATGTTCACCACTATGATGAGGTGAATGTGGAGGCTCAAAGTGTATCTGATCTATATCATCAAATGACCTAGTTCTGAATGGGTTTCTTAAGTCAACTTGTGAATATTGTAGAGCTGTAAGGTTTTGAGGAACATAATTAGCTCTATGGACTGGCATGATAACAATTGGTGTTTTGGACTTAGGAGATTTCCTAAGTATACTTTCTGGATTATCAACTATCTCAGGGGGATTTGGGTCAGGATAGGCTCTAGTATGAATTCTTCTAGAAGCCACTATGTTGTGTTTTCAGACCCAATGGTAAGAAAATTTTAACCAAATATGACAATCTTTGATAGGCTGACTGATCTTTTAATAGGATAACTTAATCCTTAATTTAGTTTGTATGATGTTTATGATAGAAAATGGGTTTCCCAGTGGGGTCTTAAGGTCTATTCAGGATTGTGGAGTCACCAGGTGGAAATTTTTAGCTTTTAGAAGGTAAAATTTTATGGTCCACCACCATTAATAGGTTTGAAATACCAATCTGAAATATTTTTTTTGATTTTCTGAGTTTTTACAGTCCTATGGGTTATGAGAGTGTCCTAAATCTGTTTCAACACTTAGCTACGGTGATGAGACAAACAAATTTTACTCTGTGGCTTACTTAGCTGATTTCTCCAAGGTTTGATAAGGCTGTTGGAATCCTAAGAAGTACTTACATTGTCACTGATTCAGACAAGTCCTACCATAATTACCAATATACTTGGTAGTGCTTGAAGAAAACTGATTTTAATTAGACGAACACTGAGTGTTTTGTTTTTAAGTATTTTACTCAGAAGTCCCCAGTATGTCGCCAGTATGTTATTAATAATTTTACTTAGAAGTTCTCCAGTGGAGTCCCTAGTATGGTCGCCAGTATGTTAGGTCCCCGTAGTTTGCAATATTGGAAAGTACAAACGTTGCAGAGCCTACATCAAAACCACTTTGGAATCTGAGGATCTAGCCATCCTAGATTCAGAGAGGGATCTCTCTATATATGTGTTTTCAAAGATATGATATTTATACTTAAGTATGATTTTAGGCTAATTATGAAGAACAAGGTTGTTTGTTTTGTTTTGGTTGGGCAGTATAATATGAAGATAAAGGAAGTCTGTATGAAGGGTGAAGGTGTAAGTAAGTGAAAGAATGTTTCAGTTGATAAGACAAGCAAGGAACATCATCAATCCATTAGGCTATGGAGTCATAATAGGATTTAATTGCACAAAAAATTTCAAGAGTGGTCCATGAGGCAAGTCATCTATGTCAAAGGATCTCTTTAGGTTGATTTTATGGAATGAAACAGTAAGAAATGAAGTGAAGGAAGTAAAACACATGAAGAAACAAAGAACAGTCTAAGATCATGTAAGTACTTTTAAACTAGCCTTCTTTTGACATGCACTTAAGGGAAAAACACAAAGTAACCTAAGATCAGGTAAGTACTTTTAAACTAGCCTGCTTTTGATTTACTTTCAAGAGAAAACATTAAAAACAAAGAACAGTTTAAGATCAGGTAAAGACTTTTAACTTAGCTTGCTTTCAGCATATTCAAAGGAAAAACATTATGATGAACATAAAAAGTAGCCTAAGATCAGGTAAGTACTTTTAAACTAGCCTGCTTTCAACATACTCTTAAGGGAACTCCTTAGAGAAACTTTTGGAGAAGAAATTAGAGGACAGGGCTAACCATAGACTTCCCTAATTCAACTTTACTTAGCAAACTCTTCAAGAAATTTTAAAGACAATATTTCAAGCTACACTCAGCCAGACATGGGCTAACCAACATTCTTTGACTGATCACACTCTATTGATTTATCCTTAAATACACAATTCAGCAGAAAATATAAAGATAAAGATTATTCAGTGAGATTTAGGGTACTTTAGAAGTAGATCCTAATCTATATTTTCTGTTATTTATCAGATAAAAGTGAACAGAATGAAAACATAAAGGAAATAACAATTACAGTAAGAAACACATCACCATTGACATAGACCAGGATCCCATAAATCATCTATTTGTATTTGATGTTCAAACTAGTTACAATCTTCAAGTCCAGTGGGTCTCTACAGCTTCAAACTTCTCATCTCAGCTTATGTGTCTTCCATTAAAAAAATAGAGCTATAACAGCTTCAAAAGCTATTAACATGCAACAGATATCCAGAGACCAACCACTATACTATCTTTTATAGTAGTATTTATAGAAAAATGAGGAGGTGGAGTGTAAGAAGGGTTTATATGTTCAATTAATGTAGAGTAGGAGCTTCTCGGCCTTCGAAGGGCCAAATGGACAAGGAATGACATGAATTAACTCTGCTAATTGATTATTATGTTAAATTTCATCAACTTCAGTCACCTTTATTGAATTTTTGGGTTTTTGGTAGGTAGGCAGTTAATGTTGAGTTGTCTCTTTAAAAATATCCCTGATTGTGCATTTATGATGCCTTCTTTTGAGGAAATAAACCTGTAGGTGGCGATTTGAGGAGTAATGGCCTCAATGATGTGGAATTTGGAGGCTTTCTTGACTGATTTGTCTCTTTAACTCTTTAATCACTAATATTAATCTTTAATTTGTTCTTAAAGTCTTTTTCTGACCATCTTCGGGCTTTTTGTCCTTTCTGCTGACTATATTAACCTTTAATCCCTTTTCTTTAACTGTGCTTTGTTATGAACAGGTATCTGGGCGCACTGAGGGTTTCATTTTTTTTATCAGTTTTAATAGAGCACTGATAAACACCCATAAAACCTGTAAATCTCATTTTACCCTTTTAAACCCCAAGGATCGTCATCCTGGGGGGTTTCTGCTAATGAGCTAGCTGTGGAGGAATTTTTAACGCTTAATCTGCCTTTTTAAAAACCCGCAACATAAGAAAATAATTAAATAAAACCCTGTAGCATTGGATAAACTGCTTACAGAGGCTGACGGAGGGTGAAAAGAGCTACGAGGAGGGGAAAATGTAGGTGGAGGAGGTTCTACAGAAAAAACTTGCGAAAACAGGTTTAATTTTGAATATTTGGACCGAAAATGAGGATTGCTAGTTTTTGAAATACCATGGTTGGTTTTCGCGTGATGTTGGAGTGGTAAGTGATTTAGCTCGGAGGGAATGCAATTCAGTTGTATTGTGCCGCGTGGCTTTCTCGATACCGTCGGTATCACGTAACTTTGGAGTGTTAAACTCTGGATGCGAAAATCACACGATATGGATCACAAACCGTTGGATGAGGGGGAGGAGATCCGACAATGCAGATCGAGTGCGATGAAAAAGTTGCTCGGGCAGAGACTATAGTGGGGGACAGGTGTCTGGGTGTGATAGGGCGGGTCCTTTGCACAGTGGATGGTAGGCCCCGACGGAGTTGAGTTGTCGGGGTGAACGAGAGCCTTTAGATCTCATGGATCTACGATGTAGATCTCATCGGGGTATTGTTATCGGAGCAGGAAAAATACAAAGAAAAAGGCATGTTTTGAATGAAAACGTTAATGCAATGGGGGGCTTAGTGCAGGGGCTGGGGAATGGTCTATGGAGGGATAAGGTAACCAGGGGCTGAGGAGGGGGGGAACTTATCGCATCGGCACTTGGCCACGGAGGGGAAAATAAAAAGGAAAGGGATAAGCCAATGGAGAGATTGCAATGAGGGCTAAGGTAAGGCTCGAGACATGGTCGCCTGTTGCAATATGTGACCAAGGATTTTTAAGGGAGAAGGTTCTTATCACATCGGCGGGAGGGGAAAGGGAAGCGGGGTAAGGAATCAACGATTATGCAATGCGATATATAGAGGTACGATGCAATGAGCACTTAGCGCTTGGTTGTGGGGTTTGGGCATATGACGGAAAACAGAGCGGGGGCTAAGCCGAAAGGGGCTAAAAAGATTTTAAAATGGCGGAAGAATTTTTTGAGGGTTTTTAAGGTTTTTCCAAGTTCCAATAGAGTAAAAAAGAAGGGTTTTAAACCAAAAAAACGGGATTTCATGGTTCAAAAGGGATTTTGAAGGCTTTTGAGGAGAATGAAGGGAAAATTAGAAGGAGGAAAAGGGATTTTTAGAGAAAAATAAAGGATAAATAAGGGCAAAAAATGAGTGAATGAAATGAGGAAAATGGGGCTGTTTAGGAAAGATTTTTGAAGGGAACAACACACTTTTTAAGGCATAGCAGTTCTTAAGGAACAACAATTTAGGGAACAGAAGACTTCAAGAATAAATGATTTTCTATGAAAATTGATCTCTTGAAAGGCTCGAAAATTTGTTTTAGCCATCATTTTGTTATGACAAAATTTAATGATGGCTAACACATCGATAAACCATAAGGATTCAAAATTTTGATCGGGGGTCTCATGTGTGCGGACTGAGCGAGCGTTATGCGGTCTCAAAGCGAGAACCCCTTATTTTGTACACCACGATTGTTAGCTATCTCACCGGTTTAGGCTTCACTAAGGCGAAGCGGATGCAAACCTCTATCACATCTTAGTAGAAAGTAAGTTGTTGATTATTATCTTATATGTTGATGAATTTATTTTAACGATGAAGGCGATCAAATATTGCAAGAAGGACCTTGTAAGAGAGTTTGAAATGAAGGACATGGGTCTCATGCACTACTTCCTCGGATTGGAAGTGTGGCAAGGAGATGGGGAATTGTTTGTCTCTCGGGGGCAAGTAATTCAATGAGATACTTGAGAGGTTCCATATGGATAGTTGCAAACCATGCAGAGCCTCTGTAACCAGCTGGAGAAGAGGATGTCACTTTGAAGTGATGAAGTGGATGCTACTATTCACCCAGCATTTGGTGGGTTACTGTTGCATCTGTTTTCATATGTAGTTCTTGGCTACAAAAACTACGAAAATAAACTCGACCAATCTTTAGGTTCAAGCTAGCCTTGAACGAGAAGGGCCTCCCTACGACTATTACAAGGCATTTTGTAACGTTGTTCACTTTGTCATTGGACAACAACCTATGAGCCTTGATAGCGATATTTATAATTCTTGTGGGTGGTTGCTGATGATTACCAATCTACGCTCATAAATAAATCCCCTTCTTGCAACAATTTAATGAATGTACGAGCATCCCGACTTTGACATAATTATATAATTTAAAAAGAGCTTGATAGATGAATAGAAGATAATATATGATAATTAAGCAATCATATTGAATGTAGCAATCAACTTCGGATATATTAGATGCGTGTAGAATACTTCTAAAACTAAACAAAATATATTTGAATCTTAAAAAGAGAAATGACAATTTAAAGATGTAGAGGAGCTATCTCATACAAACTATCCTATAAACTAATATATTTAAATGATTATAACTTCACATGGGCTTTCAAATAGATTAGAGTATTTAATCTCATCTTACCTAAAGATTTCTCATTAATATCAAATGTACGAGGAAATATATATTATGAAAAAATTGGAAGAACATACGAGTAAATAAATTATGTTGTGAAATAGAGCTAGAATATCGAACCGAGGAGGTAACTCCTCAAATCGAGAATGTGTATTAGGTGAAGAATGTACATGCATTTATACATGGAGGTGAGGCTATTGGGATTCATCTCCCAAATGACTCTTGGCCTTCCTGTTTCTGACATTATTTATTATACAAAATTACATATCCACACCCATCCCATAGGATTAGTGTCAGCATTCCTCGAAGGGATGTTGGTAGGCCCAAGCATCGATACGGAACTTTTCAAACTTTTCTCTTCCAAGTACTTTGGTGAAGATGTGTTCGGTTGCTCATTTGTGGAGACAATGATGTAGATGGATGGTTTGGCACGAACATGATGTCGAATTAGATGGTATTTTGTATTGATGTGCTTTGTTCGATCATGGAACTTCGGGTTCTTGGCTTGACTTTGTTGCGAAGTGTTGTCGATCATGAGTGGTGTGAGTACATTTGTTTCATACGCAAATCTTCCCGAGGATTTTAGGGCCACACAATTTCCTTTGTTGCTTCGGTACAACACATATTCTGCCTCGGTGGTAGATATTGTTGGGCCCATTGTTGTGTGATCTCCATGAGACCGGCTCTGATCCAAGACTCATGGTGTAGCACAGCAGTAGACACCCACTTTGTTTCTTTGTCGCCATCCGTCGAATCGGTGTCAGGTCAACTGAGATTGCCTACTGTGTATATTTGGTCAAAGTCTTGAGTCCCCTTCAAGTACCTTGGCACTCTTTTTGCGACGGACAATGTCCTTCCACAAGGTTTGCATGAACGAGAGGATTCAACGAAGCAAATGAAATGTGCGGAGTGGTGGTGAGTCGGTGAATAAGACTTCCTATGGTGTCTATGTAGTTGCAATAGTAAATTCCTTCCCTTCCAATAGATGTGAGCTTCAAGTTTTGTTCCATTGAGTGGTTAAGGGATTACATTCATCCATCACCAAACTTGTTCAAAGAGATCTCTAATGTACTTCTTTTGAGAAAGAAATATAAATTTAGGATTTTGGTTAATGCCAGTTATTAATGGTATGACCCAAATCGGTCATTTCAAAACCTTTCTTCAACTCTTCTGTGGATGCAATATAGCTCTCATTGTTCCACGACATCGAAAGATCATCTACATATACCACAAGATATACCATTTGTTTTTCCAACTTTCTTAACAAACAAGAGTTGCATCATCGAAGATCAAAATGTTTGAAGTCGAGTTTGAGAAGATGCTGGGACAATTTCTCATACCGAGCTCGTGGTGCTTGTGAGGGCCATACAAGGATTTTATAAGCTTGCAAACTGTGTTCTTGACCCTTTACAACAAATCATACATTTCGGGACATATAAACTTTCTCCTTTGATCTCCATTCAAAAAAGTTGTTTTTACATCCATCGATGGACTTTCCATCCATTAAGGCTATTTAGGGCAAGAATGGGATGGTGGTCCATTTGCTGTGGGAGCAAAAGTTTCTTCATGTCCGATTCCTTCTTTTTGTGCAAAACCTTTTGCCACAGCCTATTGTATGCTTGTCAAGTGAGCCATACTTTATACTTGTTCTTGTAGACACTTACGACCAATTGGTTTTGTTCCCAAGCGAATCAGCTTGACTTCCGTGCATTCTTTATCAAGGCATGTACTCATACACTGCGCTTCTTTCCATTCATCATGAGAAGCGGCTTCTTTGAAGGAAGTTGGTTCACGATCATGGAGCAAACTCCAATTTACGGTTATAAGCAATATCCATATCAACGAGGAGAATCGAATTATCTACATCACCTTCGGTTGTTGAGTGGAACTTCTTATTCTGTTTTCCAACCTCATCGGGATGAAAATTCTCCGGTGTCTTTGTCGGCCATTTTGGGAGACCTTCCTTTGAGATGGCCCGGGCTGCTCACTTGGTAGGTTGGGATTGATTCCAGATTCCAATCTCCCAGTGCATCCCGTCACATCATTCGATGTGTCATCAGAGTGGTTGTTTCTTCATGTGGGGAGAGAGTACTTCGGGACATGATTCCACGAGTTTGATTCAATATCGGAATCCCCCTTCAAGATGTGGAATCACATTATCAAATTCTTGGAAGGACTTTGCATGTGTGAATCTATCCGGGCGATCAAGTTGCGCGCTCCAACAGCCTTGTCACTCTTGGAAGATTCGGAATATGACATCTCTTGCTATTGTCTTCTTGTTGTTTCATCATATAGACGATATCCTTTGGAGGTATTGCACAGGTACCCCAAGAAGATACATTTTCTACTTCTAGCACAAAGTTTGTTCCTTTGACCCTTGAGTATCAATGCATAGCAATTGGGCCAAAGACCACAGAGTAACTGCCAAGGAATGTGGCCATGCCACATTTCAAAGAGATTTATTCTAATTGAACTTGAAGGACACCTATTCTTTATATACTTGACACATAGAGGCACTTCTTCCAACATCAATTTCACATTCTTGAAAAATAGCATGGAGCGAACCATGTTTAAAATAGTTCTATTCATTCTTTCGATACACCATTACGTTGGGGATTATATGGCACGAGTTGTTTGATGTTTTGATTCCATGTTGACGAAGATAATTTTCAGAATTCGTTTGAAGTGTATTCTTTCCATTATCGATACGTAGAGAGCCAATATTAGTTTGTGCATCCTTTTCAATCCATGCATGAAAATTCTTGAATGTTTGAAAAGCATCGGACTTGTTCTTCAATAAGTAAATCCAACACATTACGGTGTCATCGGTAAATGTCATCATGTATTTGTTTCCATTTGCGGAAAACGGCAGGGCTTGGGGCCACATAAATCTGAATGAACAAGTTCAAGTTTTCTATGTGCTGGAGTGTGAATCATGAAATGGCTGTTCGCTATGCTTTCCTGAAATACAAGCATCACATTCCTTAGGTTTTCTAGGAATTGTAGGCGGGTCATTAACACCATTTTCTTGAAAAACAAAGGCTTTCATAGTTCAAGCGTCCAAATCTAGCATGCCATAAAAGACTTGATGGGAATGTACCTTCATCATGATGTGAGCGGAATGCAAAGTTTTGAGCATGAGCGAGATAGACCTTTCGACTTCAAGTCTCCCTTCTTCTATTCCCTCACGACAAGTGAGTGATCGATGCTTTTCGACCTGCGCCTTTCCATCAAACAAGTGAATGGAGTGTCCTTGCGGCGGATTTGGACCGGGGACAACAAGTTTTCTCCTCAACTCGAGAGGTATAGAACCTCATGTAGAATATGATGCGGGAAGACCCGGACGCTTAAGTCGGCTTGTGCCAAGCCACGATGGCTTGAGTTTGGATTTATTTGCGAAATATCTTGCTCCATCAACTTTTTCGGTGAATTCTTCAAAAAATCTTTTCTAAATGTCATGACATGTTGCTCTAGAATCAACAGCAATCATCTCTCAGAAGTAAATGAAACATCAAATAGGTTTTCGGTTACTCCATTATTCTGATAATGCTAGAACATAATGAAAGTGATTCGGTGCTTTACCTTTGTCTTTGTCATTAGTTTTACCTTTTTCTTGATTTCTTTAACTTTCTTTGAATTTTATGCCAAGGTGTGTCAGATTTTACGCCCCCTTTTCTTTGAAGTTTCTTCTTCCTCTTCCTCTTCTACACCATCTCTTCCTGCGGATGAATCTGAAGCATGACTCTTTCTCACATGTGCCAAGTATGCGGCCTCTTCGAGAATGAAAGGGTACATGTCTTCTTTTGAAGGAGGGGGAAAAAAAAAATCTTTCTAACGGAAAATATACTCAATTTAAAAGGACGAAACTCTTTGCTAAAAAAAGCTGAATTACGCAATATATATATTTGTTTGAAGAAAAAGACATTATATGGATAATTGTATTGAAAGTATGGTGGGGGGGGCGATATTATGATTGTGTGAATGGTATTAGGGTGGGAGGGGCGGTAATATGAGTAGTGGTGTGTTATATGAGGGCGGTAAGATGGTGGGAGGCGGTATGTATTGAACAACGTATGATATGAGGGCGTAAATGGTATGGTGGGAGAAGCAAGCACACAGTGGTATTATATGCGAGTGTGAGCGTATTATATATATATACGAAAGGGTGGTATTATATGCACACGTGAACGGTGGTATTATGACGGGCGGACGGAACACATCGAATTATAAGTGAAGTGGGCGGTACATGTAAATGGCGGAATATATATGTAAACAACCAACATATTATATATGTGACGAACGATATATAAACAGCCGGCGTATTATATATATGATAGAGATATATATAAATGTGTCGAGGTGTTAGTAACAAGCGCGGGGTCTTGACGGTAAGAGCACTATTATACAGACGGACGGTGTGTAAGTTTGTGTCGAGGTGTTAGTAACGAGCGCGACGGGGTCTTGACGAGTGAGAGAGCTATTATAGGCAATGTGTTATACAAATGGAGGGCCGAATGCGGCGTTGTGTGTTGTGGAAGACGAATGAGGAAGAGCCGTTGTATATCACAAGTTATGCGGTGAGTCGGCTATACGGTGTGTTAAATGAAGCCGGTTGAGTGGGGCGTGGTGTAGAGAAGGCGTTGGGGAAGGCAATGGGAAAGAGGGGAGATGGAGTTTAGGGAGAGCGAGGTAATGGGAAGAAGAGCATTGGAGAGAGAGGGGCGAGAGGCCATTAAAATACGGAATGGAAAAGTTGCGGGTACAAAAGGTACGGTGGCGGTGTCTACTTTGGGCAGCAAATTACGGAAATTTGGGACGCAAATTGCGAATTTCAGACGCAAATTGCGAGAATCTTCGGGGAGCTACAAATGTCGGATACGTACGGTGCGGGGAAATAGATTAAAAAAAAATGCGGAAATTTCGGTATAGCAATTTAATGGAGAGCGACGAAAAGCTATCATAAAAATTGGTGAGCAAAGGAATGAGGGAGTTACACCCGGGGAAAAAATGCCAATAGTGGGATGGCTGTGATACCATGTCAAACGAGGAGGTAACTCCTCCAAATCATAATGTGTATTAGGCGAAGAATGTACATGCATTTATACATGGAGGTGAGGCTATTGGGATTCATCTCCCAATGACTCTTGGCCTTCCTTATTTCCTACTATTATTTATTATACAAAATTACATATCCACACCCATCCCATAGGATTAGGTGTCAACAGAATACTTTAATTAAAATTGTTGTAAAATTTTTACAAATTTGAGAGGGTTTTGGCATCAAAAGCCAACCCTTTTACATTACAAATGAAAAAATATATAGAATAAATCTCTGCTAAATTGTTACAATATTTTTGGAATAAAATCCTAAACAATAAACTAAAACTAAAATAATATCTCTAATTTATCTGCTAGAAACTTTGAACTGTTTACAAGTCTTCTGCCTTGAACTTTTGAGCTGCTCAAACTGTCTGCTGGAAAACTGCACTTTAATTTCAATTTGTTGATATTATGTTGCTAAGTGTTCTCTGAATGCTAATATCTTTGCCTTTAAATATGAATAGGAATTATTGTTGATCTTTTTTGCTATGTGCCCTTTGAATCTCCAATGCTTGAATTAACTAATGATTTTATGCCACTTTTAAAGTGCTTCACCATTTGTCGTAAAATATTTTGGGAGGAAATATTTTGATAAATGTTTTTTTAAATATTATGTAAATGAATTTCATAAAATAAAATTTCAAAATATTTCTTTCAATGATTTAAAAAAACATGTCTTGTTTGCCTTCCCATGGATTTTAAAAACCATGTCTTGTTTTCCATAGTTGGTAAAGTATTTTTACTTTCCCGTTTTACTCCTGTAAAATATTTGGATAAGTATTTATCCAAATCTTATATTCTTGTACATTTTATATAAAGTTTTTTTAAAATCTTTTTTTTTTTTAATATTCCTTTTTTCCAACATATAGGATAATAAATGAACATAAGTAACTCTTCCTTCTTGCTCAATTCCTTTTGTCAAAGTCACATTTTACTTAACCTCCCATCCATATAAAATTTATTTCATAAACATATGAAATTTCCCTCTCGCCACATTTTATAAAATTCAAATAAATATGGATAATGGTTTTTGAGGGGGGGGGAGGGTTGGTAGTAAGTGGTTTAGGATTTATTTTGCACATATCTCGAGGCATGAAAGATTGGAGTAGTGGGGGGGGTTGGTAGTAAGTGGTTTAGGATTTATTTTGCACATATCTCGAGGCATGAAAGATTGGAGTAGTTTAATATTTAAGTGTGGGGTGGGGACACAATTTAATTTGACTTTTTGGATTTGACTTCTGACTCGACGTATATAATACGATATAAATGAGGTTTCTATAGTTTAAAGTTTGGGTTTTTTATTTTTAATTAAGTTTTAATATTTTAAATAAATAATTTTATAAAAAATAAAATAATATATATTTTATAAAATTGAATTTCATTTAAAATAAAAACTTATTAAAAATAAAACAGAGACATTTACAAAAACCTCATATATTTCATGCTTCAGACAATAGAAAGGGTTATATGGAATGATGTTTAAAGGAAGGTATTTGTCAAGGTAAGGGTAAAATTGAAGGAAGGTGGCAAATAAATTAAAAAAAAAAAATTGTAATGTTCAGGGTGTCAAAATAAGTTACAACAGGTTCACTAATGTATCTTGTGAACACACGACCAAATATGTGCTATGCAGTCAACCAAATGATCCAAGCCATGGTTCCACCGACCAAATTATTTTGGAGGGAATCTAAGCATGTTCTATTATACCTCAGAGGCACTACCCAGTTTGGACTATGGTACAGATGGACAGAGGGAGTGAAACTATTTGGCTTCAAAGATGCAGATTAGGAGGGGATTCCATCAAAATGAAAGAGTACATAAGGTGGAATTTTCAGTGTTGGGTCTACCACGGTTTCTTGGTACAACAAGAAGAAAATATTTGTGGCACTCAGCGTGACAGAATAAGAATACATGGCTTCTAGTCAAGCAACAGGTGAGGCGATTTGGATAAGAAAGATACTTGTTGGATTGTTTGGTCAGATGATGGATCCAACTGTGATTTGTTGTGATAATTAGAGTTTCATCAGGCTCTTTGAGAATATCTTTTTCACGATCGATCCAAGAATATAGATATCTGGTATCACCATTAGCGAGATTATGTGCAAAGGTGGATCATGTTGTTGCAGTACATTCTAGCAGAGGAACAAGACACTGACATTTTTACAATGGCCTTGTCAAGAGGGAAGTTTGAGCTCCACGGGTACAATATAGGGGTGGTTGATAATCCCTTTCTTGCTGAGAGGAATCATTGAAAAATGCAGCAAGAAATTCTCAATTTGATTTTTCCTTGATTAAATTAAGAAAATTTGAATTTCCACATCAAAAAACAACTTTGATGCAGTTAAATTGTGTGACATGGCTTGTGTCACCCAATTTACCCAGTAAATTCGAGTTGGAGGAGTTAGAGTTTAGTTAATCATGTGTGATTTCTAATTTGTAGTAATCAAGGTTATTTATATAAGGTTGTTTTTAGTTAAATTAGTTCCAACTGTTGGAGGAATGAGTTGAGGGTCAAGTTGTGCAGTGGGACTTTTGTGAAACTCAATGATCATCAAGTTAAGCAATCAATCAACCTAAAATATCTAGTGCGTGCAGAGAATTCAAATTACCAAGGCTTGGTGGAGATTTCAAGGCATTGTAACATGAATTGTAGAGTAGACTTGAGTGTATGGGTGTTTCATGCAGTAAAGGAATTGCACGATTTAATTTAAGTAATTTCCTAAATAATAGCTAAAATAATGAAAGAACCCAACCCAGAAGGTTCATCAAGCAAGGAGAAACAATCAAAGCGAACCAATCATAAAAGAGACAAGGAAAACCGGACGATCCCCAGTGGAGTCGCCAATTTGTTGAGAAGGTAAATCCCCTCTGCGGACAGAGGCGATCCCTACTAGCCCAGCAGGGGTCTAGCAACAAACAAACAATGCTATGACGCAGGCTCCTAGTTACGAATGAAAGATTTGGGATAAAAACCTACCTGGATTCCAGCGCTCGATCTGAAGAAGAGATGTCTCCGTCCTTCAGTCCTGGCAGATCACAATCCTTCCACGATCTCCGTGGATGAACACCTGCACACAGAAAGAACAAACAGATACAAGCATAGGAACCAGCATACGTAACTAAACATCGGTCAGAAAAGACATTACTCGCATTAACATAATGGAAAAAGGTGTGGAACCATAATCATAGTCATCTATTAAAGTGGTAAACGAATAGAAGTTACAACCAAGTTCTGACGCTGCAGCCTCCTTCGCGCGGGTCTCCGGTCGTCCACGTTTCGCAAAGCTCGCCGGGGGAAAGGGAAACCTCTCCAGAGTCTCGTGACAATGGTCTCCTTGCTCGAATGGGCCTTAAGGGAAAGGAAGGATTCTTTTCAGCACAAAGGCACTTGGGAAAAGGAGATGCAAAGCTTCAGCACTTCAAGACCAGCTTGCCATGGATCTGAGCAAGCTTTTATAGATGGGGAAGGAGGGAGTTGGGATCCCTATTATTATGGGATTGGCCCTATCAACAAGGAAGGTTCCATAGAAGGTAGCAAAACTACTTCCCTTCCATAGAATTCCCGTAGCCAAACCTCCCAACTCAAGATAGGCAGTGGTTGTGAGTTTGTTTGAACTCAACTTCCGCCATCCATATATAAAAAACAGTCCCTAAAATGGGTGGCGCGATCTTTTTCAGATCGAGCGCTGGAATCCAGGTAGGTTCTTATCCCAAATCTTTCATTCGTAACTAGGATCCTGCGTCATAGCATTGTTTGTTTGTTGCTAGACCCCTGCTGGGCTAGTAGGGATCGCCTCTGTCCGCAGAGGGGATTTACCTTCTCAACAAATTGGCGACTCCACTGGGGAATAGGAGATGCAAAGCTTCAGCACTTCAAGACTAGCTTGCCATGGATCTGAGCAAGCTTTTATAGATGGGGAAAGAGGGAGTTGGGATCCCTATTATTATGGGATGGGCCCTATCAACAAGGAAGGTTCCATAGAAGGTGGCAAAACTACTTCCCTTCCATAGAACTCCCGTAGCCAAACCTCCCAACTCAAGATAGGCAGTGGTTGTGAGTTTGTTCGAACTCAACTTCCGCCATCCATATATAAAAAACAGTCCCTAAAATGGGTGGCGCGATTGCTGCTCTATGACAGAGCGCCAAGTGGCGCGACCTCTTTACAGGATTTCCCTGAGTGGCGCGAGTACTGAACTATCTACCCGCGCCAATGCAAAAAGAGCTGTTTTTCATGGATTTTGCAAGGAGATGTCTCAAGGGGAAATGAAGCTCATACTCAGAGGGATGCAATGATGATGTTTTCAGTGCATGACAGTGTTCACAGGTCACGTTATGGGTCCTCCATTGTGCGGGACGGGGAATGGTAGGGACGGTGACAAATTACTGTGTAACAAGACTAATTGGCTAAACAGAATCAGGGTTTTAAAGACTTGTTGAGAAGGTAAATCCCCTCTGCGGACAGAGGCGATCCCTACTAGCCCAGCAGGGGTCTAGCAACAAACAAACAATGCTATGACGCAGGCTCATAGTTACGAATGAAAGATTTGGGATAAGAACCTACCTGGATTCCAGCGCTCGATCTGAAAAAGAGATGTCCCCGTCCTTCAGTCCTGGCAGATCACAATCCTTCCACGATCTCGGTGGATGAACACCTGCACACAGAAAGAACAAACAGATACAAGCATAGGAACCAGCATACGTAACTAAACATCGGTCAGAAAAGACATTACTCGCATTAACATAATGGAAAAAGGAGTGGAACCATAATCATAGTCATCTATTAGAGTGGTAAACGAATAGAAGTTACAACCAAGTTCTGACGCTGCAGCCTCCTTCGCGCGGGTCTCCGGTCGTCCACGTCTCGCAAAGCTCGCCGGGGGAAAGGGAAACCTCTCCAGAGTCTCGTGACAATGGTCTCCTTGCTCGAATGGGCCTTAAGGGAAAGGAAGGATTCTTTTCGGCACAAAGGCACTTGTGAATAGGAGATGCAAAGCTTCAGCACTTCAAGACTAGCTTGCCATGGATCTGAGCAAGCTTATATAGATGGGGAAGGAGGGAGTTGGGATCCCTATTATTATGGGATTGGCCCTATCAACAAGGAAGGTTCCATAGAAGGTGGCAAAACTACTTCCCTTCCATAGAATTCCCGCAGCCAAACCTCCCAACTCAAGATAGGCAATGGTTGTGAGTTTGTTTGAACTCAACTTCCGCCATCCATATTTAAAAAACAGTCCCTAAAATGGGTGGTGCGAGTGCTGCTCTATGACAGAGCGCCAAGTGGCGCGACCTCTTTACAGGATTTCCCTAATTGGCGCGAGCACTGAACTGTCTACCCGCGCCAATGCAAAAAGAGATGTTTTTCATGGGTTTTGCAAGGAGATGTCTCAAGGAGAAATGAAGCTCATACTCAGAGGGATGCATTGATGATGTTTTCAAGGCATGACAGTGTTCACAGGTCACATAATGGGTCCTCCATTGTGCGGGACGGGGAATGGTAGGAACGGTGACAAATTACTGTGTAACAGATGCCCCCTAAAGCATGAGGCCCGAGAGAGAGAGGGGTGAAATGCTTTACGAGAACATGTCCAACTGAAGGCCCGCCGTCGGAAAACCTGCACAGACAGATACAACTGATATCTTAAGTACACGATGTATATATATGGTATGGACGCAGCCATCCGAACAGAGTATGCTATAATCAGGATCCAGGGTATGGGCACAGCCATCCAACTAAGATCAAACAAATAGACTCAGGTATGGTCGCAGCCATCCAATCATTGAGTCATGTACATAATGACAATAATCCACAATCGCAGCCTGGATTACAACAGAGACAATCCAGGGTCTTGCGCTCCATCTCGACCCAAATAAGTACAAGTTCTAGCACGCGAATATGTGAGCTGATGTCGAACATGCAAGAACATCGCCTGATTACCAGCCAATGATGAAAGCCGTTAACAGACGCGAGAGGAACCACCAATAATGACAATGGTCCTCAAGGTACTACAGGTACAATCCACGGTGTGTGAATAAATGAGCTGACGTCGAACACCCGCAGAATCATCCGATCGGAGGTCAATAATGAAAACCTCTCGTCGAATGCGACGAACCTGCCATTAAGGCATGCAGGCCCCAAGGTACCATCAGGAGTCTCTAGACCAACTTCTTGGATAATGAGTTGAAGTCGACAGGAAGTGATCTTGATCGAAGGTGGGCCATAATGATTCCCACATCATCGACACGAGACAGAGGAACATAATGTTTTGTTGTGAATTAGGATCATATGAGAAACAGAGGAAGGTTGATAGTCGCAGAGGCCAACTTCTCTTGAACATATAAACGGCACGGCAATGGACTTGGCAGTATTTGACATCAACAGATCAAAGGTCATGGCGACGAGGCAGTGAACGGATGAGAGGTCAAAAGAGATTACCCAAACCCATGGAAGCAAAGTGAAACAACGAGATGAGATGTCCCCAACCCGACACGAATGCAGACAAGTGCCATGTTCAAGAGCGACATACTGCCGACGACAACGACGATGGTTTCATTTTTCCCCCACCATTTCTGGCGAGTACCCCAATTATTTTTGATAACAAGCTTGAAGGGGATAGCATATGCTTGTGATATAAGTCCGCCCTTCGAGCGAATCCATCCTAGTGCATTTAACGAGTCCTAGGAAGGAGAAACTCGGAGAACGTCATTGCGACGGAATCCAATGTCATCAGGGTTTAACGAGTCTGACAAAGGAAGAACTCGGCGTCTTTTCATGTTTAGAGAGTTTGAAAAGACAGCAGAAAAGAAAACTCCATAGGTCCCTTTTCGTAAATAGTTCCCCAGATCCGAAAAGGTAGAAAACAATGTCCGGGAAAACCTCCTAGTCGCAATAGGCTAGGGTATTCCTTTTTCGTAATCAATCCATCCCAGCCCGAAAAAGGGTTAAACTTATACTGGGTGAATGTCGATTCGTGTCCATTTTAACGAGATCGAAACGACAAGGGCCTCGGAAATCTTTTCATATTTAGAGAGTCAGAAAAGAGCTGAAAGATGACTCCTCCTGGAGGAACGAGTGGTATAAAGGGTAGCAACTGGTTCCGGTAATGGTGGAACTACTCTGAACAAATAAAGGTCGAGAGGCTGGCTAACAAGACCACTCATCGCAGCAGTTCCTCGGGAATGGGTAAAACAACCAAGTGAAGGCATATGATCGGCCAAGCAGATAGTGACGATGGAATGAGAAAACCAAGGCTCATCTGGAAAAAACAGGCTGATAAAATGGCAATCACAAGAGGTAAAATGGGAATGGTTTCATTTTTACACAAGCTTGAAATCAGGAAACTCTGCTTGAAGTTGGTTTCATTTTTACACAAGCTTGAAACAAAGATAAACTATGCTTGAAAAAGTAAGCATGCCCCCAGCATGGTGACTCAATTCGAGGTACATGCCCCCCAAGCTTCAATCCATATGAAAGGCAGATGGAGTGAAGGTTCAAATTACGAGATCAAGAGAAAGACTCGACTGGGATTTTACGAGATCTAAACAAAGACTCGAATTGAACGGGGACGTGTTTCATTATTTTAACGAGGTTGACACATTAAAAGAACTATCCTCAAACACCTTGTTTCATGGTTTAGGGAGCTTGACACAAGACCAGGAACTGTGCTCCGACAAACCTTGTTTCATTTTTTAAGGAGCTTGACACAAGACAAGGAACTCTGCTCCGACAACCTTGTTTCATTTTTTAAGGAGCTTGACACAAGACAAGGAACTCTGCTCCGGCAACCTTGTTTCATTTTTTAAGGAGCTTGACACAAGACAAGGGGCGTGCTCCGTGAGCTTCATCATAAACAGACAAAAATCGACGCTTTCCAAGAGTTCCACTCTCGATGGAAGGAAAGCATCCTGGAAGTCAGGACCCAATGCCCTTAGCACCTGATGCACGATGGCACTTTCACTTAGTACAGGCATGGGGTAAGTAGCCACATAGTTGACATGCGGTGGGGCAGATACAATGGGTGGATAAAAACCAGGAGGGGGTGATGGCGGACCAGTTGCCACATTAGGACCAAAGAACGACAGCTGATCAATGGTCACGATCCGTCCTTCATGTGGAAAGCACGCCACACGAAAAAGGGAGGAGACAAGCGCTCCCATGGCATAGGTGTAATCGCGCCCCAGGAGCAGATGGAAATCCAAGGGGCCTGGAACGACCATTACATCCATATGGACGGTTTTGCCTCCCAAAGTAATCGGTAACCTTGGAAGGATCCCCAACGGTTGACTCGTTCTTCTATTGAATGTCAACAGATTCTGCGTAACGGGCGCAAGCGGTGGCGAACCGAAAGCTTGCCAGGTAGTTGAAGACAGAATACTAACAGAGGCACCTTCGTCTATAATGGTGCTGGGTACAACCAGACCAAGAGCCTGTACTGTGATCTCGAAAGGCACATAAGACGGAAGGCGAAATCCTGCAAGTCGATTCCAGTCAAAGGAAGCGACCAAACTACGCGGAGGGGCTATCATCGAAATGCGAAGGTCTTCCCCTGATGTTACGGAAGTAGAAGCCTCCTCCATGACCTCCATCTCGAAGGCGGGAGGAAAATCCTCCGTAGCCTCCATCTTGGGAGGCGGAGGAGAAACTTCTTGAAGTACAGGGACAGGAGAATCTCTCTCCAAGTCTGAAGAATCTGAAGAAACCAGAAGAACACG